>JANAVB010034860.1:0-47314 GCA_029216955.1 Iris pallida | reverse complement strand
ATAATGCAGATGTCAAACTAAACGACAGTCTGTCTTCAATAGATTCAGTATGAACCTATGCCTGATGAAGATGAGCCTTTGTTTGCCTCTGTCAACATGACTTCTCGGGACACCGGGGGTAGGGTTGATAGTCCAGATGGAGTATATAGAAACACCAGAGCAAGAGTCCTGGCTTCTAGTCAAAGAAATTTGATCCCTGAAATTGATTCTGAATTCCTTAGAGAATCTAACTTCCCACCTCTTCCTACTGGGGGTAATTCTCCTATAGTTGACTTTGATGCACGAAGCAATGATTCAGAGCATACAACATCCACTAGTTCATCATAATCCCTCATACAGTCACGACTTACATGGTTGATGGGAATACTGATGAACCTTCTTCTTTCTTGACTCCTCAAGATCAAAGAATTGCTTCTTTGGAACAGCAAATGAAGTCTATGACTGACACAATGAAGTCGATGTATGAACTCATGACAGCTCAGTTGCAAAATCGACAGACTATTCCAGATCCCATACCAGTTGATACTGATATAAGTCCAGTACAAGTTCCTCCAGCAGTACAATCCAATACTCCTGGACCAGCTCAACCAAATCCTAGTCTCTCTGGAGCTGGGGGTAGTGCTTACAATGCTGTTCCTCCCAACTATTCTCTACAAGCCACAACTCCAATCTTCGGGAGTTGTCTCTGAAGAATGAAGAATCTCAAAACTCAATTCGAGGCATTCAAACAGAAGGATGGTTTAAAAGGTTAGGCATCAAGCAGCCTTATCCGATAGAATGGAAGCAAGTATCATATCCTCCTAAATACAAGCCTCCTACTATCTCATTCTATGATGGAACCACTTCTCCAAGTCAGTTTATTAATCACTTTGAAGTGATGACTGATCAACTGCAACCAAGTGATGCCCTCCTTACTCGGGTATTTATGGATGTCTCAAGGGAACGGCTTATGAATGGTATAGGAGTCTCCCAGATGGGAGCATTACCTCATTTGCTGGTTTCAAAAAGATGTTTCTTGAAAGGTTCTATGAAGGGCTGAATGACATGACTATGTCGCTCTTATTAGAATCAAGCAGAAAAATAATGAATCCACAGAGTAATACATTGAACGGTTTCGAAGAGAAGCTCTGAAGATGCTCTTGGAACCCCTGATGCTGTCACCATTGACACGTGTAAATCAACTTGTTGCCAATCATCAGTATGTGGACAGGGTCCACTCAATTTCAAGATTGGCCTTCCTTCATAGTCAGTGCCAAAGCTGCAGAAATCAGTGCTGAAACCTTCAAAGGTTTAGGAGTGCAGATGATTCCTAAAGAAACAGGACAAGGTGCTAACAATAAAAACAATGCTCGCAAGGGAAAAGAAACTCTTGAAGTTAATCTTCAGAGCATAGATGCATCAAATGTTCAAACTCCTGCCTCTACAACTCAACAATCAAGAACAACTCGCCCCAAGAAGAATCTTCTTTCGATGACGACGATGTCCTTGGTATCTTTGAATGTCTGCTGAAAGGTAATAAGATACAATTAGCTGAGATCAAGAAACCTGATGAAGCTGGTAAGACAGATCACCCAAATACTGCCCATATCACAGAATGCTGGGTCAATTCGTACATGTTATGTACTGAAAGGAAAGATCCAAGAAATGATTAAATCTGGAGCTATCTCTCTTACTCCAAAAGAGAAGACTGTCACTTATAATGTCGTCTCTATGCAATTCAGAGATTTCCCTCCTCAACTCCTTGAAGGTGGGATTGTTCTTATTCCCAAGGCGACTCTTGAAATAGTAAATATTCCTCCTCCACAGTCTGAAGGATTAGCACCAATCACTTTGGAGACTGGAGAAATCATGTGGATCCATCCTGATCTAGTGGCAGATTTTGAATCTCCTTCTCCTCAAAAGATTTCTTCTCGAAAGTCCAAGAAGGCTGGAAAGATCAAGTCATGTCATATGACTTCTCTTGGGTCTACCTCTGACACAGAGCCAAAAGACAAAGAAGAAGCACTTGTTAGTGCTACTCGAACGGGGAAACCTTACCTAAAGGATTACCCTAAAAGTCCTGAGGATCCTCTTGATCCCTCCAGCTGATAAAAATGATTCTAATGTTCTTCCTGAAGAAGAATCATCCACTGAACTGTTCTTCCCAAGCCTACAACTCTGGAGAAAGGCAAACAACAGGCTCGGTTTGATAAGCCAATCAAGAAGTCCTCTCCTCTTGGACTTCAGAAGCCTTATAATTTTGACATTTTGGCTCAACTTGCTAATACTCCAGCTAGAATGTCCCTCTTTGAACTTCTACGTCTTTCCAAAGAGACTCGGGAGACGTTAAGTGAAGCACTTCTACAAGCTGACTCTTGTCTTGCAATTGAAGAAGCCAGATGCGGAACCTGCCACTTGCTTACATTACAACAGTGTACTGGAGATTATCCCAAATATCACCTTTACACAAGATGACATGCTACTGGAGGATAATCGACATGACCGACCTCTCTACTACAATGGTTATATTGATACGATGAAGATAGATCGTATCCTCATTGACCCGGTCTGCTATAAGCATAATGCCAAAGAGTTTGTTGGATGAACTAAAAATCCCTCTTCACAAGCTCTCCAAGACGGTTACTACTATCTTGGGATTCAATCAAAGCCGAAGCGAGCCTTTGGGAAAGATTCATCTGAAGCTTCAGATAGGCGATTTCAGATCTAAAGTCACTTTCTATGTGATCGAGATCGCGGGATCCTAATTCTTCTGGGGAGGCCCTTTCTTCATGAAAATAATGTGGTGCCCTCTACTCATCAATGTTTTAAATACATTGATAGCAATGGAAGAGTACAAAAAGAAGTTGCTGATATAAATCCCTTCCATGGGGTTGAAGCTTATTTCAATGATTCCCGAATGTACAAAGAAGAGTATACAAGGATCATACAAGCTATGGAAAAAGAAGATGCACAAAGTGAGACTTTAATAATCCCTGTTAAAGTCGAACTATTCAGCAACAATCTCCTAAACCCTCTGGAGAAGATTCTTTCATCATTCCAGTGAGTAGACGGATCTCTCCGTTACCTCAGTCATCTACTCAAAATACACTGATCATTCCTGTCAGTGGGCGTACTACAGTTCCTGTATCTTCACAAGATACTCTGCTAATTCCAGTTGGAGGGCGGATTATTCTTCCATCTCAAACTTCAAGGGAGCTCACCTCTTCTGAGCCATTTGTTATCGATCTTAATCGAAACAAAGCTTCTTCTTCTTCTCCCCCTTTAGTCATGGACTTGGCTAAAATCTCTAAGGCTCAGCCTTCTCCCAATGTAAATATTGCTGCTTTTATATTAATGAAAAGTCTCCACCTTTGCAGTACGTTGATGTGTGTAATTATGTTCATAGTTATTTACATCTGTTAGATGACTTGAACACAATAACTATAGGAGTTGTACAGACTGTTCATACAGATGTATCTCTAGAACCTGTATAATCTTCATACTTTCTAGTTTCAAGCAGAAAGCCAGGAGACATTCCAATATTCTTCTACAAAGGGCCTCAAAATCCTTCTGACCTTGAAGATGATGACAAAAATGATGACACTGGAAGATTACAACTACGTCGTTATAGTCAGCAATCTAGAGACATCATCAAAAATATGGGCTATGACTTCAGGACTGGCCTCAATGATGGAAAAGGAAGAAAAATACCTGTCCGGATTCCTTCTCTGAAATATGGAAGGACGAAATGCAGATTGGGTTATACTGCTCCTATTTTTTTCATCAATATTATCCATGAAGATCCCGAGTCTAATGAAGATAAGAGATCTGATTCTTCTAGTACCACTTCTTGGGATTCCGATACAAGTATCAGGGACTTCTACTGCAACATTTTGTCTTCCAATATGGTTTTCATTGACCATTCTGAAGAAAGTGATGAAGACGAAGAAGAGTTTGAAATCTCACCTGAATCAGAACAGTGGGCCCAAAGATTAGATAATCAATGGGAGTTCCGTTTCGAGCAAAAAGAACCTCCGACTGAAGATAAACTTGTTCAAATAGATGTTGGTGAAGAGGGATCTCCCAAACCAATATTCATCAGTGAAAGTCTTTCAGAAACTGATAAGAAAGACATGATCAAACTCATTCGTGATTATATCGATGTTTTGCTTGGAGTTATGAAGATATGCCAGGGCTTGATCCTCAAATTGCAACTTACATGCTCAATATCTTGCCGAATGCTAAACCGGTCAAACAACAACAGCGACGATTTCGTCCAGACATCATGGATGCAATTGAAGCTGAAGTCAATAAATCATTACCTCTGGGTTTATTAGAGAGGAAAACATCCCGATTGGGTGGCTAATATTGTTCCTGTTCTTAAAAAGACTGGCAAGATCAGAGTATGCATAGACTTCCGCGATCTCAATGCGGCATGTCCTAAAGACGAATTCCCTCTACCAATCACTGATGTCATGGTTGATAATACCTGTGGATTTGAACGAATGTCATTCATGGACGGGTATTCTGGGCACAATCAATCAAAATGTTTCCAGAAGACGAGAAGCACACTTCTTTCAGAACGCCGATTGGTACATACTGTTATACAGTTATGCCATTCGGTCTCAAGAATGCAGGAGCAACTTATCAACGAGCTATGAGCACTATATTCCTTGAACATTTGGGAAACAGTCGAATGCTATGTTGATGATATTGCAGTCAAAAGTCGACAAAAGGATCATATCCAAGATTTGAAGACTATATTTGATCTAATGCGTAAGCATCAATTAAAGATGAACCCTACTAAGTCCTTCTTAGGCGTCTCTAGTAGTAAATTTCTCGGCTTCGTCATTACCTCTAAAGGTATACACGTGGATCCCGAGAAGATCAAAGCCATCCAAGAGATGCGTCCTCCACGCACCTTAAAAGAGCTACGAGGATTTCAAGGAAGAATCGCTTATATCAGGAGATTCATCTCTAATTTATCAGGACGCTGCAGACCATTCAACAAACTTATGAAGAAAGGTGTCTCTTTTGTCTGGAATGATGAATGTCAGAAAGCATTCGATGATATAAAACAATATCTGATGAGCCCTCCAGTATTGGTACCTCCCGTCTCAGGAATACCGTTCCTCCTCTATACTCGAGCAATGAGTCATTCATTGGGTGTATTACTCGCTCAAAGAATCAAAATGGCCATGAACAAGCCATTTATTATCTCAGCCGTACTATGACCGGAGCTGAACCTCGATATTCACGGTTGAAAAAGAATGTCTAGCCTTGATGTTTGCTGTCCAAAAGACACGTATATATCATTGGCCAGACTATTCATGTCATCTCCAGGATCAATCCTATACGGATCATGATGAAGAAACCCAGTGTTTTGAATTCTCGATTGGCTAACTGGGGAATCCTACTTGCTCAGTATGACATGCACTATATTCCTCAGAAATCAGTCAAAGGACAAGCTTTAGCTAATTTTCTGGCTGCTCACTCAATTCCAGAAAATTCAAAACTCTATGATGAAATCCCAGATGAAGTCCTAGATTCAAATCAAATTGCTGAAGAAGATCCTTCTTGGCGTCTATTCTTTGATGGAGCATCAAGAATTGGTCCTAATGGCAATATTTTCGCTGGAGTTAGAATTGTTCTTGTATCGCCAGAAGGTCTTGCTATCCAAAGAGCTTATTCTCTCGATCAGCCGTGTTCAAACAATGTAGCTGAGTACAACGTATTACTTATTGGTCTTCAACTCGCTAAACATCTGAATATTCAACATTTGGAGGCGTATGGAGACTCTAAACTCATTGTCAATCAGATCAGGGGTACTTATGAAGTTCGCCATCAAGATCTGGTTCCTTATCATAAAACAGCTATATCTATGGCTTCTTCGTTTGAAGAATTCTTCATTGAACATGTTAGGCGAGCATGTAACACAGAAGCTGATGCCCTTGCTAATCTTGTAGCGGTGCTGGCTATTCCAATCAGACGGCAACAAATGATTGTTGTTCGTAATCGAGAATTATTTCATCTTGAAAATAACTTGACTCTAGGACTTCCAGTTGACATTGAAGAATCAACATCTCATGACGTCAACACAACAAGAGGATTTGGATTCAGTTGTAAATCGATGTCATCTTCATCCGATTCCAGCATGGAATTCATCTTCAGTAACTCGACTGAGAATCAAAATACGGATAAAGATTGGAGACTTCCTTTCTTAGATCTCGTATTGATATTCTTCCGGATGATCCGAGTGAGGCAGCATCTATCAGACGACGATCACTCAGATTCTACTACAATCATACAACAAAGACCTTATATCGTCGAGCTTATGATGGTTTACTCCTTCGATGTGTTGCCGGTGACGAAGCTCAACAAATTATTTGCGAAGCACATGATAGAATTTGTGGAGCACATCAGCCAGGACCAAAACTTCAAGACCGTATCCGACGTATGGGTTATTATTGGCCCACCATGGTATCTGATGCCATCGAATATGCAAAGAAGTGTAAAGCTTGTCAAATCCATACGGATTTTATTCATCAACCCTCGGAATTTCTACATCCGACGGCAGCATCATGGCCCTTCGAAGCTTGGGGCATGGACATTGTCGGTCCGATCAATCCACCGTCATCTAAAGGTCATCGGTTCATTCTCGCAATAACCGATTACTTCTCCAAATGGGCCGAAGCCATTCCTTTATCTGAAGTTAAGACGTCTAATGTCATCAGCTTTATTAAGCACCACGTCATCTACAGATTTGGTGTTCCTCAACGCATTATTCATGATAACGGACCACAGTTCGTCAGCCAGAAATTTACTCGATTCTGTGACGATCACTGGATCAACAATGTGGCTTCTACCGCATATAATCTAGCAGCTAACGGATTAGCAGAAGCTTTCAACAAGACTATCATCAAACTCCTAAAGAAGTTTGTCTCCACTAACAAACGTAATTGGAGTGACAAGCTCGGGAAATGTTTGTGGGCTTATCGTACTACAGTTCGTAATGCTACCAAATGTACACCTTTCCCTCTGGTGTATGGTTGCGAAGCTATTCTTCCATTAGAGATTCAAATTCCTTCTTTAAGGATAGCAATCGCTAATGAACTCACTGCTGAAAATAACGATCGTCTTCGACTTCAGGAATTAGAAGCTCTGGATGAAAAGCGATTATCTGCTCAACAAAATATTGAATTCTATCAAGCTAGAATTTCAAGAGCTTTTAATAAAAAAGTCAGAGTTCGATCATATCAAAAAGGAGAACTTGTTCTAACAGTCAGACGTCCTATGACTATGACTCATATGAGTAAGGGCAAATTTGACGCAAAGTGGGAAGGTCCTATATTGTGAGCAAAGTTTTCTCAAATGGAGCTTATCAACTCTCAGAATTGGATGGTCGAAAAGTTTTGATGCCTATTAATGGCAAATTCCTTAAAAAGTATTATGTATAAATGTAAATACCTGTAATACATGACATTAAGGAAGATCACTATCATCCTTCTCTACTTTTGGACGTGGGCCACTACCGTCCTTCTCAAAGACGTGATCAGCAAAGAGCCGAGAACCTCCTTGTTAGAACCAACGAGGAATTTGCAAGCGGCCATCCTCATGGCTTCCTCTTCTTCAGTCCTTCCTGGTTCGAGCAGAAAATCCAGAATGTCTCTTGGTGGCTTGGGTGCAGACGAACCTTCGCCTGCTTCCGTCTTCTTCGTTTTGACTGGACCAGCAGGGCGTTCTTCAGTGCCTTTCTGAACCTTTGAGGCTATCTCAGTCTTCTTGGATGCTTCTCCAGATGACATCTTTATGTTGAGGAGTAGAAGTATTCGTTCTCGCCAGATTTCTGCTATATTTATAGGCAGAAGTTCCTCATTCATCCGACGTTTCGCATATTCATTCATCCATTCATTTCTCACATTCATCCGACGTTTCACATCTTCATTACTTGACGGTTCATCCGTTCATTTATTACATCCACTCGACAATTGATCTGTTCATCATTTCCTAACGGTTTATCCGTTCATAATCTTCTATCAATTTATTAAATGGAGATTCATTATTTATCATGTTTTCATAACCTCTGAATCAATTCCGAATCTGCTTACTCATTTGTCATGTTTTGACCTCTGCATAGAAATCAATCTTTTCTTTTGAGTTCCTATATATTATCACGTCCATAATACCTCTGATAATATCATATACTCTAAAACAGAAAAGATGATTTTATTATCTATCATGTCCACAATTCATCCACAATACAAATCATTGAGCATAGAAGAATTATCATTTTCATTCTCATTTCACCACAAAAAAGTCTATTACATTTTCTTAGACTTTCTTACAAATCATAATAGA
Organism: Iris pallida; assembly: GCA_029216955.1. Classification (NCBI taxonomy): domain Eukaryota; kingdom Viridiplantae; phylum Streptophyta; class Magnoliopsida; order Asparagales; family Iridaceae; genus Iris; species Iris pallida. The sequence goes on along the minus strand of JANAVB010034860.1, from coordinate 38,977 downwards.
AATCTATTACAAATCTTGGATTTTCATTCTACACCACAACAATAACCTAATAGAGATCTATCTTCTTCTTTGGATCTTCTCCGTCGGACCTTCTCCGTCAGGTTCGTTGTTGGTGGCAATTCCTGACTGTCTGGGTCCCAGTCACGACCAGATCAGCAGGAATCAAACTCTGGTCTTCTCTCTCAGACGAGGGAGAACCACAGAGTATGGCAGTCCGAAGTCGTGGTGCTGCCAATACAATTGGTGGATTGGGGGTAACCTCTCAAGGAAGACAGGAATGTATCCAAACCTTGGGATACAATTCCTAGTTCTCCCATGAAAGGAACTCTACTACCCGATTTCTCGGGGTAGAGTTGACTCCACCATCCAACTCTCGTGTATAAAGCTCTTCCTACCATCTAAGGAAGACCCTTCTATCCCACGAAGAGTTCTGAGTTGTCTGATTTACGCGTCAAAAGTGTATGAGCTCCCTGATGTAGATGTCAGCAGGATATTCTCCACAGCATCCACATCCCCAATGCCAGTTCTGAAGAAAATTTTCAGCCAAGTTTCTGCAGAAAGATCAACAAAAATCATTCAGTGTGCATTTATCAAACAGTGACAGGCGTGTATTGTTCAAATCAGAAACAAGAAACAGAAAGCCTATCTTCAACAGCAAAAATAGGTGCACCTATTACACTGATTTACCTTCAAGTTTGGTGCTAAGGATTGACAAACTCATGTTTGATACAGTGCGTAGAAGTCGAACATTAGAAGGCATTGCTTTCCTATTTGAGAGTGAAATCTCCCAAAAATTTCATTCTCAGAGAAGAAGAAGAGGAATGGGAGATGAGTATGCGAAACTCTTCCATCTATTTAAAGGGCAAAGTACAAGTCTATTCTTGGAAAAGATCCGCATAAATAGCGCTCGTAAACTGTGGAATGAGTGTCACGTGTGCTTTGGAAGACAGAGCAACATTGGAAACAATCAAAGACTGCTGATTAACATTCTTCATTAAGGCACGCAGATCAAACACAAAAGTTGTACTTCATTTCTTAAGACAGGCACTGATGGTCTTACAAAAGACAAGACAAAAAAAGTGCAACAAAAGCATAAAAGTCACGCTCTATTTTCCAGAGCGACTGAGCTTGGTGCCTAGTTCTTCTATGCTCCTAACTCCCAGACAGTGCAACAGAGTTTTAAACATTTCACGCTGCTCTATGAGGCTGCGCCCATCAGAAGAGGACGAGCCATCCAAGCCAAAATAGCTCAAGAAATTCTGGCTAGTCGCAAGGGATCATCTTTGAGCTCGAAGACAAGGGGCTGGCTCTTTACCCCCAAAAGTGGGGTCACCATGGGAACAAAAGCCCAACTTGCGTGCTTCTTCCTCAGCTTTCTCCTTTGGTGTCATATTAACGTAAGATGAAGATTAAAAAATGAATCTTCTCCCTGTTTATAACAGAGTTCGCCGGCGGTTCATATTCCACCATAAATTGGATATAATCAGTCTCGGAGAACGAAGAGTCATTATGACATTTAATAAGTTCATTTGGATGTTTTCAAAGAACTTCGAAGTCTTTTCGACTTCCAAAAAAAGTTTGAAGTCATCTCAGTGTGACTAAATCCATTTATCATCTATTTTCAAAGTATTTCGAAAATTTTGAAGTCTTTTCAAATTTTCGAAAACTTTGAAGGGGGTTTTGTAGGCCTAAAAAAATGAAAGTCACGCTGAGTTGATCAAGACGGAGTCAAAAGTCACGCTCAGTTGATCCAGACAATATAAACAAATCACGCTGGGGAGACAGCTCATCATTTGTCAGAGAGTAATTATGACTGACAGCACAACAGTCGAAGAATGTCTCTTCGTATGCCACGTATGCACAGACTTCGAGAGATCATCGCCGTCTATTGCGTGATTTTCGAAATCTTCTTCAGCAAGACTCAGCCTTCGTCGAGTTGGCGTACCAAAAGGGTTTCTTGTCATTTAATGCGACTGACAAAGCAATCACTGTCAGGGATTTTGTGTCAGTCGAGACACGCCGAATCAAGACAGCTGGCAGTTCTATCTCAAGTCTGCGTGTATTTGTGATCTTCATCTCAAGTTTGCGTGGATTCTGAAGTTTCTTCCTCAAGTTTGCGTGGATTTTTGAGTTCTTTGCCTCGAAGTCTGCGTGGATCCAGAAGCTTCCTGCCCCAAGTTTGCGTGGATTTTGAAGCTTTCTACACCGAGTTCGCGTGGATTTCGTCTTCAACAAGTCTGCGTGGATTTCATCAAATTGGAGTACGTGGCAGCCATGCCACTGATCTCTCGTCTGCATGTCCTGTAACTTGCATATGACTCATGCATGATTGCCATGTGTCCAACAGTTACAGGTCACGTCCAGTAACTGCTCACAGCCTTGCGTATGTTAAATCCTGCGTGATTTTCAACTAAGCACAGGCTGTGAAGACAGTTATCTTTTCAGTTATTATTTTGACTCTATAAATAGAGTTCTTTTCTCATTCATTGTACAGATACATTGACATCTACTGTCAAAATTTTGAGAGCTTTTCTTTTCGCATAGTCCAAGGGATAAAGCGATCGTCTTCTTGATCGGATTCCTACAGTTGTAATTTTCCCAGAAACACAACAAATAAAGAGAATTTCTTTTTGGAAAACAATAGTCAAGCTGCAATAAGTATAGCTAACAATCCAGTGCAGTACGACAGAACGAAGCGCATCGAGATCGATCGATTCTTCATCAAAGAGAAGCTGGAATAAGGGATACTGAAGATTGATCATGTTCGCTCAGTAGAACAATTGGAAGACTGTCTGACTAAGGGTCTTAGTTCATTAAGTCTGTCTAAGCTATGTAACAAGATGGGAATGATTAATATCTATCGCCCATCTTGAGGGGAAGTGTTGAGAACTAATAAGGGATTTAGTCCCACATTGGAAAATGTAATATGAAGAGGAGTTAGACTCCCTATAAGTAGTGGAGTAGCCAATTAATAAAAATATAGAACCATTATTCTCTACAGAGCTCAACTCAAGCTCCAGCTCCACCAGCCAACTCTTATCCTATTCCAATAAATGTTCATCTCACTCAGGCAAAGATATAGGTAGCTATATATATATATATATATATATATATATATATATATATATATATATATATATATATATATATATAGGGCCGGTCCGGAACATTTTGATACCCGGGACGAAATACAAAATAATGCCCCTTCTTCAAAAAAATATTAAAAATAAAGTATCAATTTTTTTGTATGATACAATAAAACAAAGTGAACCCTTTTAAACTGGGGCCTGATACATGCCAGCTAACCTTAAATTTTACATCAGGAATATATTCTGGAAAATGGCAATACACTTTTGTAGATAAAAAAATCTCCGATGGAATATGTTATTTAACATTTCTTGTTTATGTTTTTTCAGTACCAAGATGAGATATATGGACTTGTTTGCCTAATTTATTAACAACAAAGAAACTCAAGTAACAAAAAAGAGCGCCAAAAATAGGAGGAACAAAAGTTACAGGAGGAACATAAGTTACAAGAGGAGCATAAGTTATAAAATATTTCAGTTTGAAAACCAAATCATTGTGAAATCTTAAGTTCAAAGATTACGAAAAGATATTCAATACTAGGAACAACGTATAAATTTAAGTGTGAAATATTCTTAAATGCAAAGATAAACGAAATGACTAATCATCGTCATAGACTCATCGGTATTCAACACCAATGTTGGATCAATTATAAGTCACAACATGAATGAGCTAAATACTACAAAAATTGATTGAAACTTAGTTACTATAAAAATGTGCGTAAATAGAGAGATTACGAAGGAAGACTGAAGATCTAATACAAACAATATGTATCCTAATTTTTAAAAGATGCAAAACTTCAAGCATGTGCTTGCGTCTGCGCAAAGTACATTATATGTAAATATAACTTCAAACTTTCGAAAAATGAACTACATCAATAGAACCCCTAGTTGAAAAGACGGGGGCAAAGAGATATTTTCCTTAATTATTAACAACGGAGGAAACTCAAAAAACATAATGAAGCCAACATCATGAGGAACACAAGTTACAAAATATTTCAATTCTCAAAATGAAAGACTTGCTAAAATATCAGGTTCACATTGATATCTATATCTCACATTTTCGTCTCCTCTTCGGATCAAGGCTCAAGCAGAGGCCAGGGGAAGAGAGAGAGAGAGAGAGAGAGAGAGAAAGAGAGAAAGAGAGTGTTCTGCAAGCTTGTTTGCCGCCGAGGCCTTCTTCGCGTAGTATTACATCGCGGAATCCTTGTGAAGGATTCTAAGAGAAGAAATTGAAGAAAAGTAGAAATTTTGTGTTTCAATTATAAGCAAAAGAGAGAATAAAGAGAGAATTATAATGAACAATTAAAAAAAATTATTGTCGTCCGGAATCGGAAGCAATGTGAAAAAGTTTTTTCCTCTGAAATGCAAAAGGAAATCTGAAGCGATGGGAAGACTAGTTTTTTCTTTGAAAGTAAAGAGTCGGACAACTATCAAATTTCTATACGCCATGTCCTATTTGTTGAATTGCTATAATAATTTTCTTCGGACATTAGAATTTGAAGAAGAAACCAGAGTAACAATGTTTTATTATTTATTACTATTACTAACTTAAAAAAAATTGGGGCCCCTTAGAATTTGGGGCCCAGTGGCGCCCTGTCTGCCCTTCCTCCGGGCCGCCCCTGATATATATATATATATAATATATATATATATATATATATATATATATATATATATATAGATAATATATATATATTAGAAAAAGGGTAAATTTTATTCCAAAGCAATGCAATAATCGTACAACATACAATCAAAGTGGGACTCCCACTCTTCAAATCCCCATAGCATTTACATCAAATTCGATGTTATTTAGAATGCCCACGGAGGGGTGACCAGTCCCTCAAATATGCAACAATTTTGCTCCCGTCAGACATGGCAAACTGAAGTAGCCAGACGAACTCTGGCGGTCCGGAACCAGTCCTCCCCTCGATCTCTACTATCCCAGATCACCATGATGATGTCCCCAATACCCTTCCCGTAGTCGCATCCTCCCAACACTCTACTCTGCTCCTTCCAGATCTACCAAGTCAGGTCACACTCGAAGAAGATGTGTCTAATAGATTCTTGCTCCAGACTGTAAAGCGCACACTTGGGATCTGGGACCAGCACTCCAAATGAATCAAACGATCCCTAGTAAAGACGACCCAGAAGAAGCTTGTAGATACAAAGGCATCTTCCTGGCCAGACCCTTGCACCATACGAACTTATAGTCAGAACTCTGAGGAAAGGTACGCCGGATGAGATTGTAGCAACTCCGGAATTAGAACTCCCCAGTTCCCGGAGATGCTCCATTCGGCTCCCAAATCCACCGATCAGCAGGCAAGTCCGGATAAATGGCAATAGTACTAATGATCCTACCAGCTCCACGGTAAATCGATAAGACTTCGGCCTCCACTCTCCGTCGCGAATGATCCGACTACACGTCAGACCCTGCTGTCTCCTGATGAGTCAAGGCCCCCTGATGTCCAATAGCGAGCGCCGATCTATCCAAGGGTACCGCCAGAGGTCCGTTCCAGACCCATCCTTCATGACCTTCCTGATAGCAGATTTAAGAATCCTCCTACGTCTCAAGACAGTCTTGAATGTGACAGAGTGATTGTTGTCAGTAGCACACGTCCAAAAGTTGTCCTATTTCACGTATCTGCTATGCATCTAGTCAGCCCACAGAGACCCCCGTTGATGAATCTCCATGCCAGCTTAAGCGCGGAGGCTTCCCTAATCTTCAGTAATGGCCTAAGCTCCCTCCTTCCTGGGACGGCAGAGCTGCTCCCAGGAGATCGCGTGCATACCCCCCCGCCAAATGAAATCAGCACAGATCCGATCCACTTTCCTAAAAGTGGCAATAGGAAGAGGATAGATTGCAGCCAGAAATGAGCTACAGCCGTAATCCGATCTGACCAGCTCGATGCGTCCTCCAAATGACAATCCAGCGGCTTGCCAACCTTCCACTCTCCTCTGGACGTACTCCACCAAACTATGGCAGTCCTGATCCCGCGTATAGTTGACCGTGAGAGGTACTCCTAAGTAGCGTACCGGAAGATCACTCCTCTCGATACCCAGCACGTCAGCCCGTTCCTCCATCTGGGAACATAGGGAGATGAAGTACACCCGGTTCTTCTCCCTATTCAACTGAAGGCCCGAGAGGGAATGTAATCTCCCGTAATCTCTGCAAGCATCTGCATACCCTCCGTCGATAGTTTGATGAATACCAAGAGATCATCAGCATATATGAGGTGGGTGACTGGGGGATCCACCCTCCGAAACAATGGGACCAGCCTCCTTCGGTGCACTGCTAAATCCATCAGGCAAGTGAAGTATTCCATAACAAGCGTGAACAGGTAAGGAGACAGGGGGTCACCTTGCCTAAGCTCACGATTGCTCTGGAAGTACCCATAGGAAATACCTGGATAAGGACAAAGAAAGTGGAGGACGTGATGCACTCCCGGATCAGTGCAACCCAGTGGTCCCCAAACCCATGGCGGACATCAGATGGCAGAGGAAGTCTCGGTTGACTATGTCATACGCCTTCCTCAGGTCCAGTTTCATGCATGCCTTTTTCCCTCCGGATTTTCTAAAGTCCCTACCATCTCATGAGCCAGGAGGCTGTGCTCAGCGATCGACCTTCCCTTGATAAACGCAGCCTGGTTTGGAGATACCAAGTCCTGCATGACCCCTCCATCCGCCGGCACATAAGGTGCGTAATTATCTTATAAAGATAATTACAGCACATAATAGGTCTGAAGTCCGCCAGCGCTGTCGCTCCCTCCTTCTTAGGCACCAAGGTCAGGAAGGTGCGGTTCAGCTCTTTCAGCAGCTTTCCTTTGGTGAAGAATTTCTGTACCACCTCAAGACCTGATGCTTCAGAGTGTCCCAGTGACATTTGTAGAATCCATGCTAAAAACATCCGTTCGGGAGCCTTGTTGGGATCCGCCAGCTTGACAACAGCTTCCACCTCCTCCAAAGTAACAGGGGCAAGAAGAATGCTATTCCCATACGGAGTCACCAATCTCTTCGTAACTATCTCTGGAAACACAGACAGGTAGTCAGTCTGGAAATATAGCTCAGAGTAGTACCTGACCGTCTCATCCTGGATCGCAGCCGGCTTCCCCACAAGATTGCCATCCACATCCAGAAGCTGGGAGATGTGATTCCTATGCTGTCTGGTCCGGATGACATCATAGAAGAACTTGGAGCAACGGTCGCCGTCCTTGAGCCAGGAGCATTTGGCACACTGAGCCGTGCTAATCTCCTCTGCAGCCGCAAGACGTTGACTTCTTCAATCAGCTCCTTCTCTCTTGTCGCCAGGTCCCCATTGAACATGTCAGCTTGTATGTCTTGCTGAATAGCCCGTAACTCCACCTTCTTATCTTCTAAAGACAACTTAGGCAACCCCTTCACCCATCTCCGAAGAACCTTCTTCGTGGCCTTGAGACGACGTACCAAGAGGAACTGAGCCGTCCCCTCCTGTCCACTAGTAATCCCCTCTGAGACAGCCTCCAGGTAGCCCTCCGAGAGATACCAACTGTTGTTGTACCTAAAAGGACGGGACTTCCCAGGAGACCCAGAAGTGAAGTCAACTCGGATGGGGGAATGATTGCTCGTCCCAGCAGAGGCCCTCCGCCGAAGTGTTGGGAAATGTCGAAACCATTCCCTATTACCCAGAGCTCGATCAAGCTGACATGCAACCCTGTTCCGGATTGCTTTGTTATGCCAAGTCCAGTTGAAGCCTGAGCGAGACAATCCCTGGAGCCCCGCCTGGAGGAGGCATCTCTGAAAATCATATATAGAATCTGGAACTAGGCGACCGCCCACCTTCTTTCCTCGGTACAGAAGGGCATTGAAGTCCCCGATCATAAGAAGAGGGAGGGACGACGAATCTGCAGCAGCTGCGACACGGGAGATGTCGCTCCACAGGGACTCCCTTCTCCGTCTGTCGTTGTGGCCGTAGACCGCCCCCAGTAAGAACAGAAAGCCACCTTGTTCGAGAAGGAGATGGCTATCAACTGCTCTATCATCAAGATCAAGTCTCCATCCCAACTCTTCGAGTTCCATCTAACCCAGATCCTGGCCATGTCACACAGAGCCAGTTGTGTGTGTGGGCCCAGTAGGATGGGGTCCGCCGAGCAAGAGTCTTTTCACCTTCAATCTTGGTTTCTAATAGAACAGAGACGTCACATTTCTCTCTGAACAGCACCCCACATGTCTCTCTCTACCTCCCTAGCGAACACGCCCCCATCACATTCCAGGCGATAATAGCCATTAATTAATGAGAGGATGGGTCCCCTGGAAAATACCCGGATCTGCCCCTCAGCCGATCCGCCACCCCCTCGCACCTCGATCCCTGACGCCACCATGCCTCTAGTAACTATACTACTCTACCCCGGGCAAGTGGACAACGCTCCACTCGTGGGAGCAAGCTAGGTAGAGACAATGAGGCTCATCCCACCACTCACTGGATGAGTATCCTCTCCCACCAAGACCTCCTCTCCACTGTCAACTCTGAAATCCATATCACATGGTGAGTCTATAGCCTCACTCAGGGGAACAGTAGGCTCCACCTGAGATCCTACCGTCGAACAAGTACTGGCCAGATGCCCGAAACAGGAACAACGTGAACAGGTAGGTGGGACCCATTCGTATTCCACCTTCTGGGTAAGCACTCTCAAGAAGGAATCTCATATTCCACCACCTTCGGTAGCTTCCCCCCAGCCCGAATCTCCACAAAAATTCTGGCATACATCAACCTCGACCGAAAGACAGTAACTTTATCCGCCTTGATCGGGGTGCCCACCAAGCTTGCCAGACACATCAGCAATGGTATACTCCAAAATCGGACAGGGAACTCAAGGAAGCAAATCCATGCAGGTATGGCATTCAGAACTTCTCTCTCACATCTAAGCTCCGTGATCCATTCATTTAGAATGATAAGCCTGCCATCGAACGTACAGGGGCCGCCCTGTAGGATCCTGGCGACATCCTTCGCAAGTCTGAACTTCACATAATAGAAGCCGTTCTCGCGGGCAAAGAACTCCATACTCCCCCTTAGGCTGCCAGACCCGCGCTGTATAACCCCGGATCTATCCGTAGAACGGCTTGTTGCCTAGAACGTACAAAACCATAGTGTTCTCCTAGTATGCTGTCACCTTTTCTATCTCCTCCGTAGGAAACGAGGCCCGGAAACCCCTTTCTGCCTTGATTGGCGGCACATACTTCATCGAAGTGGGACTTTTCAGCCCCCAGGTTTGCAAATATCTGCCCAAGACCGTCCAGCCGGCCGTGTATTAGCCCCTATGGCCTGGGGACCCCCTCCTGGGGGGTAAGACCGATGCCCCTGATCACCAAGATCGACCACCTTACTCTTCTCCTTATCCACCCGCGGTCGCCTTTGGCCGCCGGCCTATCGACCTTCCTGCACACACCACAGGGCCACGGGCCGATGGCCGCACCCCTGACCCGTCCTGTCGCCTATCAGCAGGATGTCAATCCCTAATATGTCCCTGTCCTCCTTCTACCTTTCTCCCGGTCTTCACCACATGTCGACCGCGTAACCATTGTCCACCTTCTCCCTCCATCTGCTCCCCTGAGATCCAGAATCCTGCTCCAAATTCGAAGATATGGGCATTTGAGCCACCCCGCAGGATCTCGATCCCCTTTCGACACTGAAACCAATCCCGTCGCAAGCCGTAGGGAGGCTCCGCCGCACGATGCCGGCCTGGGGGGTCCGCCCCGACCCCCCCATTATTGCTTCCGTCTCCCCCCCACCCCCTGGGAGGCTCCGTCGTACGCCGCTGCTCCGGAGGGTCCGCCCGACCCCCCTCTTTGATCCCGCCCCCCTTTACCCGCCTGGGGGGGCACCACCGTCGACTAGGGAGGGCAGGTCGGCCCCCCTTCTTCCCCGAGTTCCTTCGCCCGCCGGCAAGAGGGTCAGGCAACCGCGTGGAAGGAACCCTAGTCGCGCGCACAAGATCGCCCGAAGCCTTTTTCTCCCGCAGCCATTATTATTATATATATATATATATATATATAATATATATATATATATAGGACCTCTCGAGTGGTCAGGAGTTTGAATCCCAGTAGGAGCGATTCCAGAAATAATTTACCTGGTTCCAATTATATATATATATATATTTGGAAAATGGTAAATTTTATTCCAAATCAACATAATCATACATCATACACTCAAACACTCAGAGTGGGAGTCCCACTCATCATATATCCATCGATTTTGCATCAAATTTAATGTTATGGAGGATGCATACAGGTGGGGTAATAAGCCCCTCGAATATGCGACGGTTTCGTTCCTTCCATACATGCCAGGCAGCAGCAGCCAGCCGTACTCTAGCGATCTTGAACCAGTCCTGCCCTCTTCCTCTTCTATCCCGAATCTCAGTGATAATATTACCGATCCACTTTTCAGAGTCACATCCGACCAGCGCCCTATCTTGTTCCGACCAGATATGCCAGGTCACCTCATACTAAAAGAAAAGATGTCTCATAGATTCATTCTCCCCTCCATATAGCACATACTTTGGGTCAAGCACCTGAATCCCAAAAGAAATAAACCGATCCCTCGTCAGCAGGTGGCCAGTAGAAGTCGGTAAACACAAAGTTGTATCTTCCTGGCTAGTCCCTTACACCAAATGAACTCATAGTCAGCACTGGGCGGGAAAGAACGACTAATAAGATTATAACATCCTTAGAACCTGAACTTTCCAGTACCCACCGAATCTTCCAACGGGTCCCAGATCCAGCAGTCAGCTGGCTGTGCCGGGTCAATAACAACCATGCTGATCACCTCTGCAAGCTCCATAGTAGGGCGGTACGACTCAGGAGTCCAACCTCTATTCTGGACAATGTGTTGGCAAGTCATCCCCCTTCCAACTTTTCGGTGCATCCCGACTCCCTTGATCTCCAACAGAGATTGCCGATCTATCTACGGATCCTGCCATAGGTCTGTTCCAGTTCTATCTATCATGATTCTCCGGATGGCAGATTGTAGAACCTCCGTGCGCCTCAAGAGAAGCTTGAACGTGATGGAGTAGTTGTTGTCAGAGGTACATGCCAAGAAGTTGTCCTGCTTCATATATCTAGTATTCATCCAATCGGCTCAGAGGGACCCCCTATTAATGAATCTCCATGACAGCTTCAGCGCGGAGGCCTCCCTGACTTCCAGCAAGGGCCGAAGTCCCACTCCTCCCTTCTTCCTAGGCTGACAAAGCTGCTCCCAGGAGATCGTATGCATACCTCCCCTCCAAATGAAGTCTGCACATATCCGCTTTACTTTCTTAATGGTGGCAACAGGAATCAGAATAGACTGCAGCCAGAACTGAAACCAAGCCGAGATAACCGATCTGACCGACTCAATGCGACCCCCAAAAGAGAGACCAGCGTATTGCCAACCCTCGACCCTCCACTGGGCATACTCTACCAGACTATGACAGTCCTGGTCCCGAGCATAGTTGACTGTCAGAGGGACCCCTAGATACTTCATCGGGAGATCACTCCTCTCTACTCCCAGGGCATCGGCTCGTTTCTTCCTTCTGGAGGCAAAGGGAATTGACGTAAACCTTGCTCTTTTCTCTGTTCATTTGGAGTCCTGATAGGGTTTTCAGCTCACCCATAATCTCCGAGATCGTGTGCAAGCCCTCCATAGACGATTGAATGATCGACAAAAGGTCGTCGACATATATGAGGTAGGTAATCGGTGGCTTGACTCTCCTGAACAACGAAACTAGCCTCCCATGATATACCGCCATGTCCATCAAGCAAGTGAAGTATTCCATGACAAGCATGAATAGGTAAGGCGACAGAGGGTCATCTTGTCGGAGTTTATGGTTGTTGTGGAAAAATCTATACGGGGTACCCTGGATGAGGACAGAGAAGGTGGGAGTCGTGATGCACTCCCGAATCCTCGCTACCCAGTGATCATCGAACCCCATAGCAATCAGTAGGTGGCACAGGAAGTCCCTATTGACCATGTCATATGCCTTCTTCAGATTAGCTTCACACATTCCTTCTCTCCTCCAGGTTTGTTGAAGCTCCTCACCATCTCATGTGCAAGTAGGCTATGCTCCATAATCGACCTCTCCTTAATGAAAGTCGCCTGGTTCGGGGAGACTAAGTCCTGTATGATCTCCTTCATACGCCGGCACATGAGGCGCAATTATCTTGTAGAGATAATTACAGCACACAATTGGTCTAAAATCTGCCAGTGATCTCATCCCCTCCTTCTTTGGCACATGTGTCAAGAATGCGTGGTTCAGCTCCTTCAACAGCTTTCCTTTGGTGAAGAACTTCTGTACCGCCTCAAGGATCTGGAACTTCAGAATATCCCAGTGTCGTTTGTAGAACCCACTGCTAAAACCATCCGAACTTGGAGTTTTGTTGGGGTCCACCATCGAGATAAGTCTCTACCTCCTCCACAGTAACAGGGGCAAGTAGTAGGCTATTCCCATAGGGAGTCACCAACTCCTTCGTAACTACATTCGAAAACGCAGATAGATAGTCAGTCTAAAATGTAACTCAGAGTAATACCTGACAGCCTCTCCTTGGATCTTTACCGGCTCCTCCACCAAATTACCCTCCGCATCAAGCAGCTGGAAAATGTTGTTCCAATGTTGTCTGGTCCGAATGAAATCATAGAAAAACCTGGAGCATCAGTCACCATCCTTAAGCCAGGAACATTTAGTGTGCTGGGCCACACTAATCTCCTTCTGCAGATGCAAATTGTTAACTTCCCCGATCAGCTCCTTCTCTCTCGCTTCTAGGTTCCCGTTCATCATATCAGATTGTATGTCCTGTTGGATGATCCGTAGCTCCACCTCCTTATCTTTTAGTAAAGTCTTGGGCAAATCCTTTACCCAGCTTCATAAGGCCTTTTTCGTGGACTTGAGCCGGTGCAACATACGATACTGAGCCGTACCCTCCTGGCGGCAAGTAAGGCCCTCCATAACATCTTCCAAGTAACCCTATGAGAGATACCAACTGTTGTTGTACCGAAGGGATGCAGCCTCACAGTAGGCCGGTCTGTGAAGCCAACCCAGATAGAGGAATGGTCGCTCGTCCCAGCGGCCAGACCCTCAGTCGAAGAATTGGGAAAGCGATGAAACCATTCCCCGTTGCCCAGGGATTTATCCAACTGGCAAGAAACCCTGTTACGGACTGCTGTATTATACCAGGTCCAGATAAATCCCAAGCATGACAACCCCTGAAGTCCTGCCTAGAGAAGGCATCTCTGGAAGTCATACATGATCGGATCTGGAACCGGTCTGCCACCCACCTTCTCTCCTCTGTGCATTAGGGCGTTGAAGTCATCCATCAGAAGAAGTGGCAGGTGTGAAGAGTCAGCAGCAGTAGCTACCCTGGATATGCCACTCCACAGGGTCTCCCAATGCCGTCTGTGATTATGGTCATACACCGCTCCCAGTAAGAACCAAAAGCCGCCCTTATTCGACAAAGAGATGGCAATCAGCTGCTCCGTCATCAACATCAAGTCCCCATCCCATCTCTTTGAGTTCCATCTGACCCAGATCCTTTCTATATAGTAAAGTGCCAAGTTGTATAGTTGGACCCAATAAGATGTGGTCCGACGAGCATGAGTCTTCTCTCCTTTTATCTTAGTCTCCAGCATGACAGATCAGATGTCGCACTTCTCTCTGTGTAAGACCCCATAAATCACCCTCTGTCTCCCTAACAAACACACACCCCTCACGTTCCAGGCAATTTCTGCCATTAATTATTGAGAGATAGGTTCCCCTGAATGTCACCTGGACTGGCACCTGGGGGTGGAACCACATCTGTCGCTGTCATATCCTCTTCCATTCCAGTAGTAGGGGCCTGCTGGGTCGCTGTCTGGAAGAGCACCAGTGCCCAGGTCGAGTCCACACAGAGCGCTTCATCCCAATCAGGGGAATGTTCCCCCATACTTGGGGGGCCATCATGCAGTGGTGTAGCACGTCTCTTCCTGCTATTGACGAGCTCCTAAGAAGAGCCGCCATCGCCCCGATCCTCTCTTTCTGAGGCCACCGTACCTTTGGTGACCATACTCCTCTGCGTCGAGAAGGTGATCAAAGTCCTACTAGGGGGAGCCGGCTGGCGTGATAGTGAGACTCAGTCCCCCAGATTCCTCTATCGGTTGATCCCCTTCCTACATGATATCCTCCGCTCTGTCGTCCCCGGATACAGACTCCATTGCCTGTGATGTGTCAGGCACCTCAATAGGGGCGGATTCGGCCCCGACTGTGATCCTTCTGACGGGCATGTACTGTCCAGATGCCCGAAATAAGAATACTGTGAACAGGTTGGGGGAACCCAATCATACTCCACCTTCTGGGTTAGGACCTCTTCAGAAGGCACTTTATACTCCAATAGACTCGGTAACTCCCCTCCAGCCTGGATCTCAACGAATATCCGGGTATACATCAACCTCGATCGAAAGGCTGTAGTATCATCAGCCTTGATCGGGGTGCCCACCATGCTGGCAAGTCGCATCAGCAATGGAATGCTCCAAAACCGTATAAGAAACTCCAAAAAGCGTATCCAAACAAGGATGGCGTTTAAGACTTCCTTCTCACATCGCAAATCAGGGGTCCACTCCTTCAGAATGATCAACCTGCTATAGAATGTCCACGGACCGCCTTGCAGGATCCTGGTGACATCTTCTGCTAGCCCAAACTTCGTAAAGTGGAAATCGTTTCCCTAGCAAATATCTCCATACTACCTTATGGCTGCCAGACACGCGTCGTATACCCCCGGATCTATCCATAGAATAGTTTGTTTCCCAGGACGAACAAACCAGCATATTTTTCCAGAAGGCAGTCACCTTCTAAATCTTCTCTGCAGGGAACGAGACCCGGAAGCCGCTCCCTACCTTCTTCGGCTATACGTACTCTATGAAAGTTAGACTTTTAGGCCCCACCGGTTTGCAAATATCAGCCCAGGACCTTCCCGCTGGACGAAGAATCGCCCCCTGTGAACGAGGTGCAACCCTAGGAGTAGATGACCCTGGACCCTTACCTCCCAGGTCCACCAATTTACCCTTCCCTTTTTCTGCCGTGGTCGCCTTGGGTCACCAGCCCATCGGACTCCCAGAAGGTGCCACCGGGCCACGGGACGATGTACGCAACCCCGAACCCCCGCTCGGTCTCCTCTCAGTAGAGAAGCACGTCTTTTATGGGGTCTGCACGCCCCCACCTTGCCCTCCGTCTTGGTCTCCCGACATCTTGTAACCGTCGTCCAGCCACCCCCCTTCATCTGGCCCTCCTGAGAGCGAGATCCAGATCTAGGTTGGAAATCAGGGATTCCAGAAAGATCTTGAACCCACCGATCCGCCCTTCCTGATGATCCTTCCCCGGCAACCGCCATCGGCCCCACCTCGGCCGTCGAGATCTTTTCGACCACCTCCCGTACTGGTGCCCGCGGGGCCACCAGTGCTGTCTGCCTGGGTGCCCTACCAGCAGCAGCAGCAGCCACAGCCGCCTGGCCGCCCTCCTAGCCGGCCTCCACCTCCTGACGGCCCACCTGGCTACCGGTACCCCCTCTGGATGCCTGCCCGGGCGTCACTGTCCGCCTGGGCTCCCTCCTGGCCACCTGCGGTCCCCCGACCTCTGCTTCCTGCGCCTGATCGATCGCCGTCGCCGTTTATCGGGCCATCGCCGCCCAGCGCCCGCCGGTCCGCTCCCACCCCATTCGTAGGGGTCCCACGGGAGGGACCCCATGGTGCCGGGTCACTATCTCCCTTAGTCGCACGCGTCCGAGCAAGAAACCCCTAGCAGAGCTCATGAGTTCCATGGGGCGTCGGGCGGCGGTGGCAAAGAAAACCACCTAGGCTGGGGGAGGGTCGGCCGGATCCAGTTGGACCCTCCCAGGCGGGGGTTCAGGTGCGGGTGGAGGCCCCCTTCGAGGTGGGTCAGGGCTGGGCGTGGGGCCCGGCAAAGGCGGGGGAGAGCCGGGGGCTACGGTACCGGTTTTTGAATTCGGGTCGGGTTCTACGCCGGAGGTGGACGGGAGTGGAGAGGCTGGCTGGCAGACGGTGGTGAGACGTGTAACTCCACTTCCCAGTTTTGAGGATATAAAAAAAAAATGATTTCTAACAATAGCAATTGTTGATTTAGGTTTCAAATAAGAGGTTAATATTTTATTTAACTAATAATTTTGATAATTTATTTTGGAGGGAATTTAAATTGGGAGCAATTTTAATTTCAAAAAGTTGTTACAACCAATTTAGTGGTCCCCTCACCTTTGTTTTTAAATAATTATAATTATAATAAGTTTTAACTAATTTTTTTATCATTTCTAGGAAATAATGAAAAGGCAGAGGGTTTCTTTATAAAATTTTATGGGCGGAGGGACCTGTTGGTAAATTCTCTGGGCGGAAGGGCCTAACTGCAAAATTCAATTTTTCGTTTATATTACAGTTTGAGAGAGAGAGAACAGCAACTCTCTTATTTTTGTTTATTCTTTCCCAATGTTCGAACCCTAACCCTAAGTTTTCGTTCCTGGCCACGGCGGTGGTCTCCTTCCGATCGACGGTCAGCGAACGGCGGACGAACCTTGTTCCAGCGACCACGACAACAGCGGGTGTACGAAGTCTTCTCTCCGGCCACGGCGGCGGGGCCAGCCTGGTGGCGCGGCGACGAGTTCCAGCAGCCACGATGGCGACGAGTCCCTCAGGCGGTGCACCCCGCTGGCGGTGGCGCTCTTCCCACGGTGGTGGTGTTCCGACTTCGACGGCGGCGGCGCTTATCCCTCTTCGACGACTAGGAGACAGTGACACCCTGTCTCCAGCGACGAAGTAGTTGCAGCGACAACGTCTTCCCCGTTCCCGAGAGTAGCGGCGACGACTGAAGGTTCGACGACTCATCGGAAGTAGAAGCGACGCAGGATCACAGTAAGTACTCGTTTCCTCGACCGATCCGTAGTGTTTAGATCTGTCCATCGATTAAGTCATTGATCGGTCTATTTTCCTTGATTGACCAGATTTGTATAGGAATTATTCCTGTGAGATCCTTCGATCTAAATTTCCTTCCCGAGAGCCGATTGATCATCTATACGATTTAATCAACAATGCAGTAAGAATTTCTATTTCAGTAAATTTGGATCTCTGTGTGGTTTGGTGGACGATCGACTTTGTGATCTATTTTTCCGACTATTTAATTCTGCCAGGGGAGTTCGATTTTGGAGTTTCGACGTTATTTCTCTTTCGTTTAATTTCAGACATTTCGGTTCAGGTATCGATCCATTCCTGTTCGTCTAATTTTACTGATGCAGTAGATTTTAGTAGATAGTTTAGAGTTTAATTTATATGCAGGGAATAGAGTGTTGGAGTCTAGTAATTGCATTTGATTTCAGTCTATTTTGGTTGTGTCAGCTCGCACCCATGTCTCGTGCGCGTGGTTGTGTATGCCGAGTAGCAGCACCTCGTGTTCGTGTCTGTCTAGACCAGTAGCACGTATCCGGGTTGGTCGAGTTGGTCCAGGTTGTGACCAGGTCTCGTTCGTGATCAGTGGTTCGTGCCCAGCTCAATTTGGGGTGTAGTTTGAAGCCAGATGCATTTGCAATAGGCTGTCAGGAACTGGAGTTAGCAGTTGGCCATGTTGGGGAAGTTCGTTTAGCTGTAGAGATTATCTATTTGATTGTATAATTAATATTTGTATCAAATTTTCTGTATTTTTCTGTGTTTTGAGTTGCTGGACTATTAGCTACTGTGAGATTTGAGTTAAGCTACAGGTGACTTTTAGTATTTATGTGGGTTGGCTTATATGAGTACTTTACCGAGTTTTGGTTGAGAATGAATCCTGAGTTGAGTAGCCGTTGAGTTCCAACCATATGCAGGTTTGGCTTCCATGTTGTGTACCACATCTACAATGGCTGTTAATTCCAATTGCCAATTGCTTTTCTGGAAGTGGTGTTGCCTATTGATGTTTAAGGAGTGGGTTCAGTTGCAAATGCAAGAAGATGTGAGTACCATTGTGTGTTTGGTGTAGTGATAAATTGAGGACTAGAGTGAAGGTTAAATTGGGCTGCAGCTTGGCTTTGTGAAATCGTGATAGGGCTTGGGTTGGCTTATGTTGGCTTGGATTTAGTATATTGTCGAGTAGCCGTTAAAATGGTTTATGTGAAAGCTGGGGCAGTTCTGAAGAGTCTTGAGTTAAGGTTGGGTTGGGGATTAAATTGTTGTTTTTGTATACATTTGATGGAGATCAATAGCATAAGTGTCCTTCTAAATTTCCTATTACTGAGATGTTGTTGAAACCAGTTTTTTTTTTTTAAAAAGTTAGTAGAAATCTTCCTATTTTCTTTTAAATATTAATAAATTCAAATATGCAAATGAGCTTGTTCCTATGAGAGCTAAGTTGTATGTATTGCTAGATGATGGGCCAGTTTTGATTGGTTGCTGAGTTGCCTTTACAGCAATTGGTTAATTGAATGGCATTTTGTTTATGAGTATCGTTATAAGTCACTTATATTTAATCAAATTATATGATAGACAAATATTTTGGAAGTAGGTATCAGGTTAAGGAGATGGTTACTTTTTCTAAGACCTATACAAGTAATCATATAGTTTGTTAATCGCTAATATGAGAATTTATCTTAAGTATTAATTCTATTTTTAAGATTGTAATATTTAGATATACATAATGATAGGAGTTTTTCTAGCTAGTTGTTGTAAGATTAGTTATTTGAGATCTATAGATAAGATACTAATTATCAAGATTTGGATAACTATACTTAACCAACTTGTACTAAAACCAGGTGGATTTATTGATCATCTTCCCAACCTTGATTATCCGGAGCAAAGGCAAGTACACTCTATGGTTTTGATCAGTGCATTTTCCTTGTTCTTTATTGCTGACACACTGCGACACGTTCATGATCTTATCTGTCATGTTCTTTCATGTTCTTACTTGAATCTTGGGTGGGGAAATACTCTAGATATGTGACCAAACCCGGATACTTATTCATGATCTTTAGCTTAGGCCTCGCACAGTGCACGCGGGTCCTAAGCCGTACCTACATGATCTTTCAGGATCTTTTTATGTTCTTTCATGATCTTACCCAAGCCGGTCACATATCATAGAAGTATTTCAAATTTATAACACACATGTTCAGGATCTTACTTGTTCTTTCATGATCTTACTTGTATCTTGATTTTAGCTGTAGTCGTGATCTTTCCTGCATCTTTACATAGTCATGATCTTCCATGTATCTTTATAGCAGTAGTTCATGTTCTTCTTTTTCTTACATATCTTGTTCTTCTTGTTCTTTCAGCATTTACTTTCCATATCATGATGTTATTGTTCATTACCTAGAACTGTACTTTGCTCCGCTCCTGAATAGGATATGTTGTAGGTATGCTTGCAGGACATTGATCTACTCTATGGGCCAGAGCCCAGGATTTAGCTGAGCAGGATGAGGCTTAGCTTGAGGCTTCAGGTTTAGATTACTTAGCTTTACTTTTAGATATTGACTCTAGAGTTCATTGCACTTTTCATTCTTGTTGATTCTGGTACATTATGATATCTAGATTTGTAGATTATGGTGATCTTTCTGGGATATGTTGTTGATGCTGTGATTATATACTTTCATGTTTATCTGGTTAGTTTTCCCTAGTTTGGTACAGCTTACTTCATTGTGTCTAACAATGAAGGCTGGGCGTGTCCGACTCGTGTCCGATTATTCGGGAGCGGGTCGTGACATGTTTTTAGTGGTGGCCCATGCAGGTCCATCCTAATGGTACCTAGGACTTAGCGTACTATTGGAGGACTTGATTACACTAGGGAAACTTGATCACAGCATAGGAAAATCGGGAAATAAGGGTATATCAGGTATATCAGGTGTATCAGGTATTTTAATATTCTATAAACACTTGTTGTATGTAGGTCTAGGTTATTTTAACAGTTTTCTGTTTTTCAGATAGTTCAAAAGCACGCGACACCGGAATGGTTGATCCATCTATACTTGAGGTCTCCAAGCTTCCACTCCGCAGGTCGTCCCTACTATCCCCATGGGTAGTACGTGGTTGACGGAGATGATTGAAGAGTTCCTTGATACCCAGAGAGAGCAAGCCGTCATTTTCCAAGCCAGACTTGTGAATGCACTTTTCGAGCCAGAAAAGACTTATGCTTTCCAGACTTCCAGACCCTTGGACTTCTCCGACACCGAGCACATATCTTGCACCAAGGAGCAGATTGAAACCTGGAGTTACCACTGAAGATCATCCAAGTTTTTGAGGACTCGACTTCTCTGAAGATTAGAGCCACCAGCCAGGAGATCCAGAATGTAGCACAGACAATAGGACACAACGGGAAATTGAAGCTCGAGAGAAACGTGAAGACTTATGATGAGGATAACAACTACTGTGGATCCGTAAAGCGTCGCCACACTCGGACAACACTTCTTCAGCCCAGCAGGAGATTCAGATTCAGTCGGCCATTATTTGTATTTTCTGTCACCGCCCAGGACACCACTACGACGAATGTCACAAAAGACGGAGACTACGCTTGTACTGCGGATCACCTACTCACCAAGTCAAAGATTTTTCGGAGACCGTTGATCGCACTGCCCGAGAACAAGCACGAGGAGCACCAGGACCGCAGCAGAAGGACCCGCCTCTCCAGATTCAGCAGCTATATGGAGCACTACCACGGGGATCAACCTATGTCAGGACAATTGAAGAAGTTGAAGCGATTCCAGTCCCGGAGAAACACTGAAGATAGACCGAAGACAGAAGATTTCTTTTGCATGGTTGGAAAAACCATGTATCTTGATTAACAATCCAGTCTTCCCTTAAATTCCTCCTAACACATTGATCGTTTCTTGAAACTTCTGTTTCTATTTTGAAACCTTGGTTGATGTCGAAACTTATTTCGAGATATTGTTTCCTACTTAGATAAACTTGTTTCAGATCCCAAATCGATAACTGTATGAAATTCATTATTCGATACCGTTGGCATATTCATCATTCCTGACCTTGTTTCCTAGTGATGGCTCCTATTTGCAAATTTTATTCATTTATCAAACTTCGTGTTAATTGATATTTAATCGTTTCTCGAGATTTTATTTCGAAATCCTGTTCGTCATTCGAAACTTGTTTAAGCTTCGTTCTATTCAGGACATTGTGGAGGATTCCTTTGAAGGTTTGAAGATTTTTTTTCCTATTTTGGGATTATGACTCGTTCTCTATATAAGACTTGTTTTCCATTCATGATTTTTGATTTGAGAGTTGTTGTCCACTACTTTGTTTCGATATTGCTTCCTACCCGTTTCAGTTTTCTATTCGAGGCTTTATCAAATTTGGTTTTCTAATCGTGATTTTGAGATCCTGTTTCCTATTCGGAACCTTGCCTTCCTTCGAGATTTTGCCTCCTATTCAAGAATTTGTTTTGTTTACGATCTTATTTGACCTCGTTTCCTATTTGAGATTTCGCTTGTTTCATACTCACCATTCAATGCTTGTTCCCTATTCTCTGTTTGATACCCTATTTTCTCCTCACTAGTCATGACCTTGCTTCTTGTTCGAGAATTACTTTCTATCTGCAATTTTGTTGATATTTTAAATCTAATGAGACTTTGTATACTATTGGAGATTTTATTTCCCATTTGGGATCTGTTCGAGATTTTGTCGTTACTTGAGATTTTGTTGAACTTCGTTTCCAATACGCGATTTATTTCTTATTTTGCGACATTGTCTTATATTTGATGCCTTGCTACTGTTCATCCTTCGAGACTCTGTTATCCCTTCGGGATAATGTACTATATATGGAATCTTGTTACCATTCCAGATATCAGTTGAAATCCCATTATAATTTGAAACTTCGCCCTATCTGAAATTTTAAATCTTCCTGGTTGTTTTTACTCCCTGATTGGATCCCTTGTAGTCTCTTAGTACTTAATAAACTCATGTATTCTAACAGTTAGGTAACTTCACCATTTTCGTGACTTGGACATTGAAATTCATTTTGATTCCTTAAAATTTTCTATGGATAAAGTTGAAAGACTATTCGATGACCTACTAGGGCGTGACAGTTGCGCGCTGCAAGCCGTTATCTGGATTGCGGAGACCGAAAGTTCACTGCAGCCAGCAGCGCACTGGCGAGGCAGGAATTCTAAGTTGAAGTGATTTCAGACATTCATAGGTTTCGGGTATTATGGAGACTTGTCCTAAATTCTTCATGTCGTGATCTCTTGAGTTGCTTTGTTGATGATTGTTAGAAAATGGATATAGTGTATAGAATACTCGGTAACATATCGTTATTTGAGTCACGGAGCCAAGTTCACTGCAGCCAGGTATACTCTGGCGGGGTAGGGATTCTGAGTAAAGTGATTTCAAATATCTATATGTTTCCGGATACCATAGAAACTATGTTCCTTTTCCTATGATTATTGGTTTTCGAGAATCACAAATCCTTGCACGTTATCCTGATTTGATACTGTACCTCCTGAGTATTTAGTACGTTTCCTCAATCAACTCTTGCTAACTTTTCTTTAGCATTTTATCGTTAGATCATTGAATTCCTCAAAATTATACATTGCCGGAATTTGATTCAATATTTCATTTGTGTCTTGTCTAAACTTCGATCTTAAATCATGTCTATCTGACCATGATTTTTCTATCTTGTCCTAGTCCACTTTTGATCATACTTAATAGTTTGTATCTTCACGATTTTGCTCCTCTAAGTTGTAATTGGAACTTTATTCTGTCCCGTGCCTATTTGATTCTTGATCATTGATCATGTTATTCTAACTTCTTGTGTGTACTTGGTCTCAAGGCCAGAGCGTCAGGATCGACAGAAGCACTGGACGGATAGCAGCAGACGGCCACTGGAGTTCGCGGTTGGAGAAGGGAGTGTCCATGAAGATCTCGTCGACTAGGGGCGTCATTTGCTTTGGCAGAGGTGGGAAGCTCAGTCCAAGATTTATCAGGCCTTCCGATGTGACAGCGCGGATTGGCGAGGGTGGCATATCGACTGGCACTACCAGCTAGCTTGGGAGGAGTGCATGATGTTTTTTACGTATCTCTGCTTCGACGCTACATTCCAGATACGAGCCAGGTGGTGGACTATTCAGAGTTAGCGGTGGGTCCGAGCTTGACCTACGAGGAGTAGCCAGTGGAGATCCTTGATCGGAGGGAGAAGCGCTTGCGAAACCAGACTATCCCACTTGTCCGCGTCATGTGGAGACACCACTCTCCGGGAGAGTCCACATGGGAGCGCGAGGACGAGATACGGGAACGCTATCCCAGCTTGTTTATTTGAGTGTACTTTGATTTTAATTTTTTTTTTAAATATAATAAAAATGGATTGTGTTTGAACCTTCTTGAGATTTTGCTTTGAGATTATTTTGTTTGTCTCTCGAATTTCGAGGACGAAATTATTTTAAGGGGGGAAGATTTGTAACTCCACTTCCCAGTTTTGAGGATATAAAAAAAATGATTTCTAACAATAGCAATTGTTGATTTAGGTTTCAAATAAGAGGTTAATATTTTATTTAACTAATAATTTTGATGATTTATTTTGGAGGGAATTTAAATTGGGAGCAATTTTAATTTCAAAAGTTGTTACAACCAATTTAGTGGTCCCCTCACCTTTGTTTTTAAATAATTATAATTATAATAAGTTTTAACTGATTTTTTTTATCATTTCTAGGAAATAATGAAAAGGCAGAGGGTTTCTTTATAAAATTTTATGGGCGGAGGGACCTGTTGGTAAATTCTCTGGGCGGAAGGGCCTAACTGCAAAATTCAATTTTTCGTTTATATTACCAGTTTGAGAGAGAGAACAACAACTCTCTCATTTTTGTTTATTCTTTCCCAATGTTCGAACCCTAACCCTAAGTTTTCGTTCCTGGCCACGGCGGTGGTCTCCTTCCGATCGACGGTCAGCGAACGGCGGACGAACCTTGTTCCAGCGACCACGACAACAGCGGTGTACGAAGTCTTCTCTCCGGCCACGGCGGCGGGGCCAGCCTGGTGGCGCGGCGACGAGTTCCAGCAGCCACGATGGCGACGAGTCCCTCAGGCGGTGCACCCCGCTGGCGGTGGCGCTCTTCCCACGGTGGTGGTGTTCCGACTTCGGCGGCGGCGGCGCTTATCCCTCTTCGACGACTAGGAGACGGTGACACCCTGTCTCCAGCGACGAAGTAGTTGCAGCGACAACGTCTTCCCCGTTCCCGAGAGTAGCGACGACGACTGAAGGTTCGACGACTCATCGGAAGTAGAAGCGACGCAGGATCACAGTAAGTACTCGTTTCCTCGACCGATCCGTAGTGTTTAGATCTGTCCATCGATTAAGTCATTGATCGGTCTATTTTCCTTGATTGACCAGATTTGTATAGGAATTATTCCTGTGAGATCCTTCGATCTAAATTTCCTTCCCGAGAGCCGATTGATCATCTATACGATTTAATCAACAATGCAGTAAGAATTTCTATTTCAGTAAATTTTGGATCTCTGTGTGGTTTGGTGGACGATCGACTTTGTGATCTATTTTTTTGACTGTTTAATTCTGCCAGGGGAGTTCGATTTTGGAGTTTCGACGTTATTTCTCTTTCGTTTAATTTCAGACATTTCGGTTCAGGTATCGATCCATTCCCGTTCGTCTAATTTTACTGATGCAGTAGATTTTAGTAGATAGTTTAGAGTTTAATTTATATGCAGGGAATAGAGTGTTGGAGTCTAGTAATTGCATTTGATTTCAGTCTATTTTGGTTGTGTCAGCTCGCACCCATGTCTCGTGCGCGTGGTTGTGTATGCCGAGTAGCAGCACCTCGTGTTCGTGTCTGTCTAGACCAGTAGCACGTATCCGGGTTGGTCGAGTTGGTCCAGGTTGTGACCAGGTCTCGTTCGTGATCAGTGGTTCGTGCCCAGCTCAATTTGGGGTGTAGTTTGAAGCCAGATGCATTTGCAATAGGCTGTCAGGAACTGGAGTTAGCAGTTGGCCATGTTGGGGAAGTTCGTTTAGCTGTAGAGATTATCTATTTGATTGTATAATTAATATTTGTATCAAATTTTCTGTATTTTTCTGTGTTTTGAGTTGCTGGACTATTAGCTACTGTGAGATTTGAGTTAAGCTACAGGTGACTTTTAGTATTTATGTGGGTTGGCTTATATGAGTACTTTATCGAGTTTTGGTTGAGAATGAATCCTGAGTTGAGTAGCCGTTGAGTTCCAACCATATGCAGGTTTGGCTTCCATGTTGTGTACCACATCTACAATGGCTGTTAATTCCAATTGCCAATTGCTTTTCTGGAAGTGGTGTTGCCTATTGATGTTTAAGGAGTGGGTTCAGTTGCAAATGCAAGAAGATGTGAGTACCATTGTGTGTTGGTGTAGTGATAAATTGAGGACTAGAGTGAAGGTTAAATTGGGCTGCAGCTTGGCTTTGTGAAATCGTGATAGGGCTTGGGTTGGCTTATGTTGGCTTGGATTTAGTATATTGTCGAGTAGCCGTTAAAATGGTTTATGTGAAAGCTGGGGCAGTTCTGAAGAGTCTTGAGTTAAGGTTGGGTTGGGGATTAAATTGTTGTTTTTGTATACATTTGATGGAGATCAATAGCATAAGTGTCCTTCTAAATTTCCTATTACTGAGATGTTGTTGAAACCAGTTTTTTTTTTTTTAAAGTTAGTGGAAATCTTCCTATTTTCTTTTAAATATTAATAAATTCAAATATGCAAATGAGCTTGTTCCTATGAGAGCTAAGTTGTATGTATTGCTAGATGATGGGCCAGTTTTGATTGGTTGCTGAGTTGCCTTTACAGCAATTGGTTAATTGAATGGCATTTTGTTTATGAGTATCGTTATAAGTCACTTATATTTAATCAAATTATATGATAGACAAATATTTTGGAATTAGGTATCAGGTTAAGGAGATGGTTACTTTTTCTAAGACATATACAAGTAATCATATAGTTTGTTAATCGCTAATATGAGAATTTATCTTAAGTTAATTCAATTTTTAAGATTGTAATATTTAGATATACATAATGATAGGAGTTTTTCTAGCTAGTTGTAAGATTAGTTATTTGAGATCTATAGATAAGATACTAATTATCAAGATTTGGATAACTATACTTAACCAACTTGTACTAAAACCAGGTGGATTTTTGATCATCTTCCCAACCTTGATTATCCGGAGCAAAGGCAAGTACACTCTATGGTTTTGATCAGTGCATTTTCCTTGTCTTTATTGCTGACACACTGCGACACGTTCATGATCTTATCTGTCATGTTCTTTCATGTTCTTACTTGAATCTTGGGTGGGGAAATACTCTAGATATGTGACCAAACCCGGATACTTATTCATGATCTTTAGCTTAGGCCTCGCACAGTGCACGCGGGTCCTAAGCCGTACCTACATGATCTTTCAGGATCTTTTCATGTTCTTTCATGATCTTACCCAAGCCGGTCACATATCATAGAAGTATTTCAAATTTATAACACACATGTTCAGGATCTTACTTGTTCTTTCATGATCTTACTTGTATCTTGATTTTAGCTGTAGTCGTGATCTTTCCTGCTCTTTACATAGTCATGATCTTCCATGTATCTTTATAGCAGTAGTTCATGTTCTTCTTTTTCTTACATATCTTGTTCTTCTTGTTCTTTCAGCATTTACTTTCCATATCATGATGTTATTGTTCATTACCTAGAACTGTACTTTGCTCCGCTCCTGAATAGGATATGTTGTAGGTATGCTTGCAGGACATTGATCTACTCTATGGGCCAGAGCCCAGGATTTAGCTGAACAGGATGAGGCTTAGCTTGAGGCTTCAGGTTTAGATTACTTAGCTTTACTTTTAGATATTGACTCTAGAGTTTATTGCACTTTTCATTCTTGTTGATTCTGGTACATTATGATATCTAGATTTGTGGATTATGGTGATCTTTCTGGGATATGTTGTAGATGCTGTGATTATATACTTTCATGTTTATCTGGTTAGTTTTCCCTAGTTTGGTACAACTTACTTCATTGTGTCTAACAATGAAGGCTGGGCGTGTCCGACTCGTGTCCGATTATTCGGGAGCGGGTCGTGACAAGACGACGGGCCGGTGGGCGACAGGGGCCCAGAACCAAAGGAATTATGGGAGTCGGCCTTCGAGAGGCTCAGTCGATCCCCATCGCCGAGGGGGAGGTACGGTGCGTACTGTGCCTGGATGGCGGCCAAAGGCGACGGCGGTAGAGAAGGCAAAGGGTATTGTTGTCGATACCGGTAGGCAAGGTCCGGGATCTGCGAACCCTCGAACCAAGACCCACTCTGAGGAGCAGAGGCCTCGGTCATGGAAGGAGGTGTGCATGCCAGTGGAGACGAAAAGCTCGCTGTCGATGGAATTTGTTACACCGATGGCGGTTGGAGGAGGGCTCAGGGCATATTTTTCCGCAGAGGCTGGAAGAACACCTTGGTGCTATACGTGTTAGGGAACAAGCCGTTCTATGGCCAAATCCGGAGTTATGCGGAGAGAGTCTGGAGACCCAAATGCAGCATGGAATTCTTCACCTGGAAGAATGGGTTTTACTATGTCAAGTTCGGGCTAGCGGAGGATGTGACCAGGATTTTGCAGGGAGAGCCATGGTCATTTAATGGGAGACTCATCATATTGAAGGAATGGACACCGGAGCTGAGATATGAGAAAGAGGTGCTGAATGCTATCCCCATCTGGATCCAATTTCTAGAGTTCCCAGTGAAGTATTGGAGCATCCCGCTCCTCGTGAGACTCGCCAGCCTTGTGGGGAAACCGATCAAGGCAGATGAGGCCACTGCTTTCCGTACCAGACTGATGTATGCCAGGGTCTTTGTGGAGATCAAGGCGGGTTCGGAACTACCGAGTTTGCTTGAATACCAGGTTCCGTCCGGGAAGGTTCTAACGCAGTCGGTGGAGTACGACTAGGTTCCCCCCATGTGCTCCTTATGTGAGTGCTTTGGGCATGCTACTAGTACGTGTAAGTATAAGGGGACGGAGGCTGTCAGGCCACCGGCGGCTCAGACGGAGGCACCCGGGATGGAGATGACTCCCAGTCAATTACCTAGGGAGACGTCGATAGACAAACACATGGAGGAGGACACGGTGATGGTGGTCGACAGGAGGTTGGAGACTGGCTCACAGCAGAGACAAAAGAGTACGCAGGGCGCGTGTAGGAATGAAATCGTAAAGCACAATACTCTAGAGGGGGTGAATAGAGTTGGCAGCGGAAATATGCTAATTAAAATTTGTTAGCAGCAAGATCACAGAATAATAATCACAAATAAATAATGTAAAGGCAGAGACAAGAAAGCAAACACAAAGACAGCGATGTATACTGGTTTCCCTCTGTTGACGACTAATCCAGTCGGTAGAACTCTTGCTACCAGTTGAATCCACTATTGTCAAAACCGCAAGTTTTTTTACGAAGTCCTTGCAACTTCTACAACGCGAGCTTTGATACGAAGAACTCGTCCAACTTCAATTGTGAAGAGGTATTCTTCAATCAAGCCTTCTGATTACAATCTCTCAGAAACTTTTAGACCGCACTGCACTGGCAAATCGACTAGAGGATTGTAATTGGCTTGGGATCTGAAATTTAAAGCTCAAAAAAACTCTTTGGAAGATTGAAAACTTTAGATAGAGAGAAGATTGAAAGTGAATGAGTGAGTTGAAATGATCGAAATCCTTCTCTATTTATAGGAATTCTAAAGACAGAATTCTGGCAGAATTCAGACAGAATTCGGGCAGAATTCGGACAGAACTCGATGAGGAAATCTCGGTCAAATCCACAACTGCAGGAGGACCAAGTTCCAAAGAATTCAAAAATCAAAATGGCCACTAACCGAACTCTGGCCGAACTCTGGCCGAACTCTGTCAGGGTTAGGTTAGGTTTTTAAAATCAGTTTTTAGGAATTTTTGAAAACCTTTTGAAGCTTTTGTTTAAATGAATGTTTTTCAAACAAAAGACATTTTAAAAGTATTTTGAAAACATTTTAGAATAGCCTATTTTCTAGTACGATCGGTGTACAACATATTCCTAGACTCAATAAAATAAAAAATACATTGCTCAAAGAAATATAGACTCGAACAGGCAAACATCGCTTCGGTCTTAAACTGTGTAGATGGTAGTTCTTGATCATGTCCAAGAGTCCGATACATCCTGACTAACTTCATATATCCAGACAGAGTTTGATCAATTATTAAAATCAGTTTGACCATATGACCAATGGGCCAACAATCTCCCCCGTTTTGATAATTGACAAACTATGAATGATATAACATTTAAGATTGAAATAAAATAAAAAATAGTTCATGTCCTGTATTTTCTAAAAGAAATGTTAGATCTTTATTTTCTCCCTCGTTGTCATTTAGCAAAATAATTGCAAAAGAGAAAAACTCCCCCGCAATCAATGCATAAATAACAAACAGTAAAGAAACACAAAAAATAATCATGATGAAAAATAGTAAAGAAAATTTGAATGACATCACAGGCATGTATTTGTACGCAGGTAGTTTAATAAACAAAGAATTATATGCAGTTATTAAAGCAGAAAAAGATGCTAAGTAAATAAACTGATGTGAACCATAAACTACGAATCTCATAAAGATGAAATAATGTCCAAAAAAAAATATAAAGATATCCAGTACAAGTCCTCAAAAGAAGTACTGATAATAAAGTCTAGAAAGATATAAAAACTTGGAATGTTGGAGCATTTCCAAGTATACAGTAGATAATGTCTAAGTCTCAAAAATCAACATATCACAACTCCTCATCATCATCATCATCATCATGACCAGCATGTCCAGAAGGACCAGCTGCAGAGGTACCCGTGCCAGAAGGGTGAGGAGGAGCACCAGTGTAAAACTCACCAATAATCTCGAGGAGCACGGTCAGAACGGTACCAATCATATGCGTTACCGGGCTGAAAGTAGGCACGAACGGCCTCATCCTCACAGTGGTAACCAGAGAAAGCTGGATCTCTAGGAATGAAACCGCCAGAATGTCCAGTCTGGGCGAAACGAAGATCAGCTAAAGAATTCGCAATCGCCTGATAACGGGTGACGTCACGGAACTCACGTTCGTGAGCCATGTCCGTCATCGAGACGTGCAAATCTGAAAGGTGCTGGTGTATGCCCTCAAATGTTATAGCATACTGCTGAGGAGGTGGAGGAGGTGGAGCAGTAGCAGGAGCAGTAGGAGGAGCAGATGCAGTCATACTGCGATAAGATAACTTGAGAAACTTGGGCTCAGGGTCTTGAGTACAAGTAGATAAATCAATGTCAAAACGCTGGAAGATGCGTGGGAGAATCATCGCATAAGAGAAATTTCTATCTCTTGCACGACAACGTCCCATCATGAATAATGGTCTTAGGGGCAGAAAATAGAATCCCCTTAAGAATATGATACATAGCAGATAATTCAAGAGACGTGACATCATCCTTCGAAATAGATTTCGGAAGGAGAGTGGAGTAAATGATACGGTGCAATTCATAATTAAACAAGTTCAAGTTGTTTGCCTTGAACTTTCCAGAGCGAACTCTATCAGGTGCACAGAGTTCCGCTTTGAAACTAGTAAGTGTTGTGCCTTCGGGGAAATCAAACTCAGTGATGTCAACAAGCGGTTCACCTTCGTTGGGAATACCAAGGATCTCCGCTAAGAGAACATCATTAAAATTGATATCTAATCCTCCAACACGAGTGCTTACATCAAACGTGTTTAATATGATATTGCAGTAAAACAGTCTAATGGCATTAGTTGCTACGGGAAAACAGAGTTTAACAAAATGCTGTAACCTTAATGCCTTAAAGAAATGGCGATGATCTGGAAATACAGTCCACTTGATGGGAGCGCCTGTGCATATGGATCTCATGGAAAAATCTCCATACCACAGTAGGGCTTGATCTAGGGTTTGAAAGTAAAACCCGTCGAACGCGCCATCGCTAGATTGGACTGACGAAAAGAGGAAATCCGTGGGTGGATTCGAAGATGAACCTTCCTCACTTGAGTTGGTTGTCTTCTTCCTCTTGAAGGGGTTAAATCCCTTAGGTGCCATTTGTGTAATAAAAGGAAATATGCACGAAAATAAACGAAGGGGAAATAAGGAGTTATACCTCCCGAAATTTGAGTATGTTGTAGAGAACGACGAACTCCGCACGAATCCAATGTTTGGACTGATTTCACACTTGGAATGGAAGAAAAGGGGTGGTGAAGAACTAGGGTTAGGGGGTTCTCTCGCGCGGCTGCTGTTGCTGTTGATGTAGTTTAGAAGCAATGAAGAAGAAAGGCTTTCGGGTTCTGGTTATATAACCTGATACCTACAACCGAACTCGGGCCGAATTCGGTCCGAAGTCTGGCCGAATTCGCCTGAGTTTGGTTTGAAATACTTTCTTTTTCATTGGCTCATTTCAAATATTTAATTCAAAGACTAGTAATTTTGATATTAAAATAATATAATTATATTATTTTATAAATTAAATTTTGTTACACAGCGACTGTTTCAGATTAGCTGTAGGAGTACTGTCCCAGCTGGCGGAGGTTCACCGGGGAACTCTTAAGTACCGCTTCGCTTCAACCGTAGTTATGGTGACAGACAGACTCTTTATTGGCTTGTCTCTAACACAGTTTTTGCATATTGAAATAAAATCATAAAATAAAATCAATTAACATTATTGACGTCCAAAATTCCTAATTCTCGACGTAAATAATTGAAACGATCTTCTGCTAGAGGTTTTATGAAAATGTCAGCAAATTGAATCTCAGTATCTATGTATACAAGGTAAATATCTCCATTTTGATGATGATCTCTAATAAAATGATGTCGAATCTCGATATATTTGTACGAGAATGACATACAGGATTCTTAGTCAAATTAATAGTGCTCGTGTTATTACAGAAAATGGGAATATGTGTATAAAATAAATCATAGTCTTCCAAGGTTTGTTTCATCCACAAAATTGAGCACAACAACATCCTGCGGCGATATACTCAGCCTCTGTTGTTGATAGGGCTACAGAATTTTTTTTTACTAAACCATGAGACTAAAGCCTTGCCTAAGAAATAATATGTGCCACTGGTACATTTTCTATCAACTTTGCATCCAACAAAATCTGCATCCGAATAACCAGTAAGGTCAAAGGACTTAGTTTTGGGATACCACAAGCCACAGAAGAAGTGCCCTTAAGGTATCGAAAGATACGCTACTGCGCACAGATGTGATTCCTTTGGATTAGCTTGAAAACGTGCACACAGGCAAACACTAAACATAATATCTGGACGACTAGCAGTTAAATAAAGTAAACTATCGATCATACCTCGATACTTACGTGTGTCGAACGGCTTGCCTTGTTTATCAATATCAAGCTTTGTTGAAGTTGCCATCAGAGTGCCAATAGGTTTAACATTGTCCAGATCAAACTTCTTTAGCAAATTTTGTGTACTTGGCTTGATTTATGAACGTCCCATTGTCAGTTTATTTAATTTGCAGTCCGAAAAGAATTTCAGCTCTCCCATCATGCTCATCTCAAACTCATTCTGCATACACTTAGAAAATTCTTGACACAGAGATTCATCAGTAGATCCAAATATGATATCATCAACATAGACTTGTATTAAAAGAAGCTTACCATTAAAGGACTTAATAAAAAGTGTAGTGTCAACCTTGCCTTTTGAAAAACCGTTGTCAAGTAGAAAAGAGCTTAGACGATCATACCAAGCACGAGGGGCTTGTTTCAAACAGTATAGAGCTTTCTTCAACTTGAAAACATGATCAGGATTTTTAAAATCTGTGAAACCTGGAGGTTGTGCTACAAAAACTTCTTTTTTTATAAAACCATTTAAAAATGCACTCTTGACATCCATTTGAAATATTTTGAAATTATGAAAATATGCAAATGCACATAACATGCGAATGGATTCTAATCTCGCAACTGGGGCATAAGTCTCATCATAGTCGATCTTCTTCCTGATTGTATCCTTGAGCTACGAGTCGAGCCTTATTACGAGTCACTAAACCATTCTCATTTAGTTTATTTCGGAATACCCAATGGGTGCCAATGACTGGATGATCAATAGGCTTGGAAACAAGTTCCCAAACTTGATTCCGTTCAAATTGGTTTAATTCCTCTTGCATAGCATCTATCCAAAAATTATCACTACATGCTTTCAATAGTTTTGGGTTCTAGCTGTGAAATAAATGTAACACTAGAAACAATATCTCTACTGGATGTACGATTACTTACTACACCTTTGGTAATGTCACCAATTACCAAATCCTTTGGATGATCAGCCGTAAATTTTAATCTTTTCGGCAGACTCTGAAGGTAGCTGGTTCCTGAATCTTCTCTTGGAGGATCAGCTAGTGCCAAGCTTGGTTGAGAATCAGCTGTCGTTGAGCTTGGTACAGTTGGATCTTCGTCATTGTCATCGATAGTCATTTGATTCAGTTCATCAAAAGTGACATTGATTGATTCTTCGATGATCATGGTTCGTTTGTTGAAGACACTGTATCCTTTGCTCTTGGCCGCATAACCTAAAAATATACCTTCATCGGCCTTTTCGTCAAACTTTCCCAAATTGTCTTTTGTAGTAAGAATAAAGCATTTACAACCAAATATTCTAAAATATAAACTGATGGAATTCTATCAAACCATAACTCAAATGGAGTCTTCTTCGATTTGGGTCGAATTAGAACTCTATTGAGAACAAAACAAGCTGTATTGACAGCTTCAGCCCATAAATATTTGGGTAGACTAAACTGGTTTAATATTACTCTGGCCATTTCGGATAGAGTTCTGTTCTTACGTTCCACAACTCCATTTTGTTGTGGAGTCCTAGGGCAGGAACTCGTGTATAAAATCGTGTGTGTCACGAAATTGCTCAAACTCTGCATTCTCGAATTTGCCACCATGACCGCTTCTAATACGAGTGATCATGTAACCTTTTTCATTCTGTACTTTCTTGTAAAAGGCGACAAATTCGGATAATGCATCATTCTTGCGTATCAAGAAGTATACCCACGTGTATTTAGAGTAATCATCTACAATTATAAAAGCATAATGCTTACCTCCGAGGCTAGCAAATCTGCTAGGACCAAATAAGTCCATATGAAGCAATTGTAGAGGTCTAGTAGTACATACTGTGTTACTGACTTGAATGTGGATTTGGTAGCTTTGTTCTTTTCATATTGACTGTATACCGAATCCTTCTTGAATGTAATGTCTGGTAAACCGCGTACTAGCTTCTTTGTGGATAATCTTGAGATTGTGTCCATATTTGCGTGACCGAGTCTCATATGCCACAGATGACTCTCATCACTTTTAGCTATTAAGCATCTACCTGAAATGTTAGTTTCTTCTAACAAATAGAAAACATATATGTTGTCTTCCCTGATACCTTCAAAGATAGTACTACCAGTTGAGCTATCAACTATAGTACATTTGTCTTTGCCAAAGTTGATGCCATAACCATGATCAGCTAAATGACTTATGCTGAGTAGATTATGTTTCAACTCGGTAACCAGACAGACATCCTTAATTATAGGATAGGGAGACTTACCAACATCACCGATACCAATAATATACCCTTTCAAGTTATTACCGAAGGAGACATAGCCTTCCTTCTTTTTCTTCGACAGTGTTGCAAATAATGTAGCGTCACCGGTCATATGCCGTAAACAACCGCTGTCGAGGATCCATTTGCTTTTAGCATGTGAAGGGTGTTCCACCTACAAAACAATTTGCAAATGAAACTTTTGGTACCCATTTCTTGTAGGGTCCTGAAATGTTAGCCTTTGGTATCCAAGCATAAATATTTAAATCAACATGCTTTCTGATTCTACATGCAGGTGAAATATGACCAATAAGGCCACAATAATGACATTGTGCATGTTTAGTGTTGAAAGCTGAGTGATGTGCATGGTTGGTAGGTTTAGGTTATCTAGTATAGAAGAAAGCATATCTATAATCCTGTTTGGACTTAACCTTTTGGGGTAAAGGTTTGATAGGGTTAGGTCTGACAGTGTTTGGCTTGGGAATGTTCCAATTTTTGGTAAGTGACACGTGTTAGGGAAGGAAGTAGCAGTCTCAGGTTATTTTCCTAACATAATTTCCAATCTTTTGGAAGTGTCATACAACTTAGTATAATCAGAAGTGAGTGTTTCCATTTGATTTGTGCACTTTGAAGACTTTTTCTCTTTAGAAAGTTCTTCTTTGAGTTGGTCAATAACTTTGTCTTTCTCTTCAGATGACTTGGTAGTCTCGTGTATAAGAGCTTGATAGAGGAAAGCTCACCAGACTCACTAACATTATTTCTAACCTCAGCTAGTAGGTCGGTAAGTCTTCATATTTCTCCTTTGTACACTTTGAGTACCTTCTTAGAGGTCTGATATTTGCTATGCAGTTTCCTGTAATCACTTATCAGTTCACTGAAGGCATCTCCTAGTTGCTCAAAGGTGAAGTCATCATATGTATCAACTACAGGTTCAGTAGGTACCTGATCGGATGCCATAAAGCATACGTTTTCAGCGTCTTCTGATTGTTCGTTTCTGAGTCGCTGGCTTCACTTTCATGCCATATGCTGGTGTTGGCATATCTCCGAGATGTTGATTTCTTCAGGTTCCCTTTTTCATACCTGTTGCTCTTTTTGCTTGATGATGAGTTTGTAGGACAATCCTTCTTCATGTGTCCCTTCTTCTTGCAGCCATAGCAGACATCATCATCTTGATACCAGTTGTTACTGCTGTTGTTTTCTTTGGCTCTCTTCTCATATCTCATAAATCTTTTGAATTTTCTTGCGAGGAGTGCTTGATCTTCAACATCAGATTCACTGATGTCTGAATCAGCTTCAGCAGCTTTTCTATGCTGAGCCTTGAAAGCGATCGTCTTCTCCTTTGGTGCAGGCTCTTCAAAATCTTGTAGCTCCAGTTCATGAGTGAGTAGCTTACCCATGAGTACTTCGAGGGACATAGTTGTGAGGTCGTTTCCTTTAATGATTGCAGTAGCCTTTGGAATCCAGTTCTTGGTAAGTGCTCGCAGGAGTTTGCGAATCTTTTCATGGTTACTGTATTCTTTGCCTAGGGAGGACAAAGGATTTACAATATCCAGGAATCTTTCGAACATCTGAGTAACTGTTTCGTTGGACTTCATCTTGAACACCTCATACTCTTGAGTAAGTCTGCTGACCTTTGATTCTTTGACTTGAGTCGTGCCTTCAGTGTGACTTCAAGTAGCTTCCACACTTCATTAGCCGTTGTGCAGATAGATACCCTGTTAAATTCAGTTCTGTCTAAAGCACAAAATAGAGCGTTAATAGCACGTGCGTCAAGACTGGCCTTTTTCTTTTCCTCCTCTGTATATGTTATGGGGTTTTTCAACTAGAACTCCATCAACATTTATACGAGGTGGCTTTTGATAGCCATCAATAACAATAGACCATAAATCAAAGTCAAGAGATTTCAAGAAGAAACTCATCCGTGTTTTCCAATAGGTATAATTCGTACCATTAAAAAGTGGAGGTCTATTTGTGGCTGTCGCGACCCGCACTCTAGAGTTAGGGCACGAGAACGTAACAACGCCCAGCCTACACCGCAGTGTCGGCGGTGGTAGAACGCTGTCCTAGGTCTCAATGCATCTAACAGTATAAGACTAAACAGTTTATACTCCCCGAATGGGGGTGACATAGCAGATACAGTCTCAATCACATCTAAGGTAGAGCATGATAAAGATAGATAAAACATGAAATCCAAAATAAATACAGGAGATAGAAGTCTAAGTGTCTAAGATAGATAAACCAAGAAATACATCTCAAAACTCAAATACAGTAATCCACAAAGTAAATACAACTCCAGACAAAATGAAATGACTATCTAAACAACCTCTACTGTGTCTCCTCTAGGCTAGCAGGCAATCCCAGGCCATCTGTAAAATTTATCAACAGGTCCAGTCAGGACAGGAGCGAGCACAATACATCTCAATAGTTCATAGCATGTTAGAAAATATAATCATGCAGTAAGTAAGATACAAGTACTGAAAGAAATATTGTATGTAAACAGAGAGAGAGAGCTGTAATAGAAATATCTACTATAAATAGAGAACTAACATGGGGCTAGTGAGTCAGAGTACAATATAGACATGTAAATGGTATAGGAGATTCTGATGCTACACTATGGAAGAGATTCTGATACTACACTACTGGTGTATTATTCACATGTCTACTTTACTCCTCCGTACCCCCAATCAGTACACAAGGATCCAAACAGGTTATGTTATGATACTATGTACAGCCCCGAAGGGTGATAAGCCTCTGAAAGGTGATAAGCCTCCGAAAGGTGATAGGCCTCCGAAAGGTGATAAGCCTCCGAAAGGTGATAGCCCCCGAAGGGTGATACATAGTAGTCCCAAAAATGGGGATTCTAGGAGACTCTGTGATCATAAGTGTATATGTCACAAGTGATCGAAGAACCTGTGAAGCATAGTGATACAACATGTAAGTGAAACGCACAGAACATGTAGTACCCGATGCTTCCTAAGGATAACATCTCAAGTGGGGATCCGTATAGTACCAATCCGTGTGACCAACGTGACAGTACAAGTAAAGTAATTTAATGCAGGAAATAATTCTAAGCAGGATATGAAATGATCAGAGAATGTACTCGCCTGATAACCTGAACAGCTGATAAGTATAGGGGGTCCAACTGAAGCCACAGAGTCCTATTTAAAGCAACACAGGTTACAAGGTGTTCAAGTTGTAATAAAAGAATCTCTACAGGCAATCTATATTATCCTAGGTTCTTTTAAGTCAAAACAACTCTAGGTCGACTCCAGTCAATAATCTAGTCAAACTAGGTCAACTGTTGACTTACAGTTGACTTTGGGTCAACTGGTCAACTCTGGTCAAACAGGGTCAATTTTAGTCTAATATAAAGTGTACTTCGTTATTTGTACGTCGAAACTTACGACACGCAAATCAAG
This sequence comes from Iris pallida, assembly GCA_029216955.1. NCBI lineage: Eukaryota > Viridiplantae > Streptophyta > Magnoliopsida > Asparagales > Iridaceae > Iris > Iris pallida. The sequence goes on along the minus strand of JANAVB010034860.1, from coordinate 962 downwards.
ATAAGAATATCAATGGTAAGGTTGATAATCTTATTATGGTGATCCACGTGTTCATCTTATCAATTTCAGTGATGTGAGATCACTGGAATTGACTGAGCTCAGTTTCGTTGTACTAATCTCGAAATACGAACATTATAAGAATTAATTATTAATTAATTATAAAAGGTTAAACTCAGGAAATTATTAACAAAATTGTCGGACGATAAAATCAACATCGCCAACGTGTCCAGAATGGTCAAATTAGCTAGGATAGCCTACCCAACGGTCCAATTTGGACACAAGGGCAAAAAGGTAATTTTGGGTCAAAACGGTGTCCGTGTCGGAGCCGTTTTGCACCGAAAAACGTGCAAGAAAATAATTCTATAGTATATAACAAATTATATGTCCACGAAACCAGAATAATGATACGAACCCAACGGTATCTCCAGAATTGGATTCCCTTGACCCGATCTCAATTTGGCCGGTTGACCAGAACTTGGAATTCCGGTTTCCACGGAAATGCGTGCCGGAGCCAATGTTCTGAAAACTCAGCAAACTACCTGTCAACGAGTCCAGAATGATGATACGAACTCAACGGTATCTCCGGAATTGGATTCCGATCAGCCGATCTCAAAATGACCCGTTGACCCGGATATTGGTATCCGACTTGCACCGAAATGCGTGCCGGATCCAATGACCACCAAAACCTAGCAAATTATATGTCAATGAGTCCAGAATAACGATACGAACTCAACGGTATCTCCAGAATTGGATTCCGTTGACCCGACGTCAAAAAGTCCTATTGACCCAGAATATGGGACCCACTTTGCACCGAAAAACGTGCCAGGGCCCACGTTCTCCAAATCTAACAAATTTTATATGAAAACATGCCAGAATGACGCCACAAGTCTAATGGTGGTGTCAGAAATGAAATCCGGAGTCCCGTGTTCAAAAATGAAATTTTACAAGTTGGAAATTACGAA
>JANAVB010034859.1:0-14059 GCA_029216955.1 Iris pallida | reverse complement strand
AATCATATCATTGAATCTCGCGAGCAGAATATTTTGAAGACAAGTTTGCAAGGCACAAAATATTGTTCTCCGGATGTTCCGGAGAATAATGAGGGTGCACAAGACTGAATCTTCAATGAAGATGTGGTCCAAGAAGATGTTGTTGTTGATACAACGTTGAACCAGAACAAGCTGAGCCGTCAGCTAAGCGTGTGAGGAGGCCGAAGGACTTCGGAAGAGACTTTTGTCACCTATCATGTGGAAGCAGATCCCTTACCTATGATGAGGCGATGAGACCAGAGATACATTTTTCTGGAAGGAGGCGATTGACAATGAATTGATTCCATCACCTCAAATAACACTTGGTGTTGGTTGATCTTCCTGAAGGACGAACCCATCGGATGCAATGGATCTCAAGAAGAGATGAAGCAGACGGAACTATTGCAAGTTTAAGGCTAGGTTGGTAGCCAAGAGATTTTCTCAGAAGCAGGGATTGACTATTTTGACACGTATGCTCAGTAGCCCGGATGACCACCATCAAAGTTAATTGCTCTCGCACAATACATAATGGTGATACCAGATGGATGTGAATACGGCTTTCCTAAATGGCGAGCTGACCGAAGAGATTTACATGCAACAGCTAAGAGATTGTCATCAGGGGTCTTGAAGACAATTCTGCAAGTTGGTAAAATTCTTGTACGGTCTTAAACAGGCTCCAAATGTGGCATGAGAATTTGACAAAGTTATAAGGTCAAATGGCTACATGGTCAGCGATACGGACAAGTGTGTTTACACGAAGTTCGCTGATGGAAGAGGTGATCGTTTGTCTGTACGTGGACGACATGCTTATCCTAGGTACGGATATTAGTTGTGTCACTGAGACAAAGAAGTTCATCTCTAGCAAGTTCAGTATGAAGGACTTGGGGGAAGCTGATGTGATCTTAGGGATCAAGATCATCCGGACAGACACTGGACTAGCGCGTCACAGTCTCATTTATTGAGAAAATAATCACTCGTTATGGGTATCGGGATCTTCCAGGGATCGATACGCCGTACAGTGTGATCTGAAGCTGAGCCTAATTCGGAAAAAAAACGTCAGACAGTTGGAGTATGCAAGCGTAATGGAAAGTTGATGTATGCTACTACTGCCACAAGGCCTACATAGCTTTCGCCGGGGAATGCTGAGTCGTTTCACAGCAACCCAGGTGCTGAACACTGGAAAGCTGTGAAACGGGTTATGAATATCTCAAGAAGACTCAGACATATGCACTGTACTACAGCGGAGATCCTCAAGTAGTGGAAGGCTTCAGTGATGCCAGTTGGTGCTCAGAGGTGGAGAGCGAGAGGTCCACAGGGATACATTTTCATAATGGATGGAGCTGCTATAATCGTGGAAGTCGAAGAAGCAGACTATGCTCTCGCGGTCATCCATGGAATCTGAGTTCTTTGCACTAGATACCGCAGCCGAGGAAGCAGAATGCTTCGGGAGCTCATGTATGATCTTCCATTGTTGGGCGCAAATACCGACGATACTGATATACTGCAACAACCAGGCGTACTGCGGCGGTGGCATCAAATGACCTTTTCAACGGAAAAAAGAGGACTGTGCGATTAAAGCACATGGCAGTACACGATCTTATCAAGAGAGGTATTATTGCAGTGATTGATGTTCGGAATCAGAAGAACCTGGCGGATCCGTTCACCAAGGGCCTCAAGCGCCAGCTGGTCAATGACATAGCTTGTAAAATGGGCTTGAAGGCATTCTGATATTGGATTATTGTATTCCTACCATAAAGTTTTATGCTAATAGTTCAAAGATTTATCTACTAGCATCTAGCTTTTGGTTCAAGGGAGGACCACTAATCGGAAGAATATCAGGAACGGTGGGTACATGTTCTATTGGGCATGGAGAGGTTTATAACCCTGTTGTCTACTGTTGTTTTTCTGCGGAAACAGTTCCTGTGGGAAGGTGGATTAATTGCCTTAATGAGTTCTCAGGCAGAGTGAATGCCTGGTATGCTTTACAGAAGCATGGTAGAACAACACTACAAGGAGTGAAACTCCATGCTACAGTGGGGTGACTCCACGATGAGGTTTCTATATGTGGGGTGCTGCCCAGGAATAGGATAAAGCCTCGGCTTTGCAGGCCAAGTCACAGCGGCGTAGCACCGCAAATAGGCAGTTAGCCTAATGTTGTATATTAAATATAAAGAGGGGTGTAGTCAGCACTACAAAGAGGAGGAGTTCCTCATGTTACAGTGGCACGACACCACCATAGGTACCCGGTTAGGGATAAAGCCTCGGCCTTGCAAGCCATGTCGTTGCGGCGTACACCGCAAAGGAGCCTAAGGCTTCATGCTGGTAGTTTTGGCACTACAAAGAGGCGGTTGCCTCATGCTACTGTAGTATGACACTATGATGAGGTTCCCGGTACGGGGTAAGGCCTCGGCTTTAAGCCATGTCATAGCGGCGTAGCACCGCAAGGGAAGCGCAAAGCGCTTCATGCCATGTCTCTTTATAATGAACTCACCTATAGTGTATGACAGAGATCTCAGGCCGTCCCGTTGAGGGTAAACTTTAGACACACCAAAAAATTATACACTGAAACAGGCTGGCACATGGCCTTTAATGTGTAGCCAGAAGCACATGTAACTACATTATGTGAGTGGAAAGAATTTCAGCTATGATGCAGAATTCAAGGCTTAGTCCATTCTTGTATTATAGTTTAATTTTTGACCCATGCGGGAAGATTCAGTCGTAAGCGACATCTCTCCTAATGCATGATGGACAGTTACTGTGGGGAACACTTGTACTCATATATATAGAGATATGTGGGAGATTGTTGGGTTTTGCCTTTTGTTTTGGTTTTTAGTCCCACATCGGCTAGAAAGGAATGTGTATCTCCATATATATGAGTCTTTTCTCTTCATGGAGATGCACATGTAGTGCACATGGGTGTGTGCCATGTGGGATTAATTATTAATGGTATAAAGGCTTAATCAACAATTAAGAAGCTGTAAGCTTTTTGCTCTTAGAAATTTATTTCCATGGAGCTAAGCTCCGTAGGAGCTTAGCGACTCGGACTCGGACTCGGACTCGGGCTCGGACTCGGGCTCAAGGGCTCATGAGGCGTAATGTGGCATTTTGTTGGCGCACTTTGCACTTAGCACGTCACATCGTCGCTAGGCGCATAGTACGCTTAAGTTGCGCTCGTTGCACGACCACGTTGCGCGGCCCGTTATGCGAGCCCAGTTACGCTGGCCCAGTACGCAGTCCAGTACGCCCAGTGTGCGCAGCGTACGCAGCGTGCGTAGAGTGCGCAGTGTGCGCAGCGTACGCAGTGTGCGTAGAGTGCGTAGTGTGCGTATGGCTGGTTGCATATTAGAGCGGGAACGGTTGCAGCAGTTGCTGCACGTTCCGGAGTGGTTCTGCCACTACCCTAAAGTTCAGGCAATGCTTGGCAACCGCCCCGTGGGCTATATATGCAGGTTCTCTCTCTCTCTGAGTGAAGTAGTAATCAGAATTCCAGAGAGAAAAACTTTAAGTGTTCTTTAACACAACAGAGTAGTGAGCGTGTTCTTTAACACGAACACTAGTACTTTTTAGTACGCGTGGGTTCTGTTACTTCAAACATAGAGAAGAGTAGAGCCATTGCCAAAGGAGTTTGCCGTCTTTCGAGGAGTCAGAAGAGCAGGAGTGTTCCAAGGTTTTCCGTCAACCTTGCTGGTTCCTGGAAGCTGTTCGAGAGGACGAATAAGCTTTGAGCAACGGTGATTATCACCCCAGCATTTTCATCTCTCGTCTGTCATTCTTCTGTTGCCTTTAGTAGTTCTGTCAGTATCTTCTTTTTAGAAGACACTACTGCCAGTTTGCTACGATCACGAAAATCTCTTTAGATTATTCGTGTATTACGATATCTTTTTAGATCTCGTAATTTGCAGAATCCTTCTGGATCCTATTGCAAAACCTTCTTTAAGGAATTGCATTTGAAACGTTGTCTTTACAACTGTTTCAGTTTCTGTATTTTCCATCGAAAAGCGTGCACCGGCGTTCCGGCAATAACACTTTCTGTGTATGTATCAAATTAGTCAGTGAAACGAATTTCAACCAATTCCAATATAGCCTTTATAAACAATTAATTGGATTCATATCTCTTCTCTATTTATGTTAAAATAATTCTAAGAAACTCATAAATTGTTAATTTTTAAAAGGTTTAATTGTAATCTGATACCCTAACTATTCCAGTTTTTCAACTCCATATCCTAACATTTTTACTCGAAACTTGATATCTGGAAAAAAAGAACAAATATCCTTACTCCAAACTTAAATTACCCTCTTCCACTACATCCCCTCTCCCAACACTCCCCCCCCACACACACACATCCCCCTCTCCGACCACCTCCGACTGCACCACCGCCCGTTCCTCTCTCTTTGCGGTGCCGCCACTACCGGTTGCGCGCGCGCCAGGAGAGGGAGGGGGCGGGTGGGGCCGGGGTTGGGGACGGGGTGGCAGTAGAGAGAGGAGGTGGGTGGCTGGAGGGGCGGGACGGAGGAATAGGGGATGGGTTGGGTTGGGATGGAAAGGGATGTGTAGTTTTGTCTCTTTTAAAAAATTGGCATCAAATTAAAAATATTAAATAGTTTATGGTATAAGTTGTCGACTAAAAAAGTTTAGGATGTCAAATTAAAAAATAGAATAATTAAGGGTAAAAATTATAATTAAGATTTTTTAAAACTCAGCTATGGAAAGTGGTTAGTCACCCTCACTTTTTCCAGTTAGGGGTAAAATGGTAATTTTCCATTTTATATTATTTTTGGGAATTTTATTTCATGAATATTATTTTAATTATTATAGGAGTCGGGTTCGAATTTCATCGCATTCCGAGTTAATTCGGGACCCCGGTGAATTTCGACTTGAGCTGTAATTAGCCTGTTAGCTAACCATGGCCCACCATACTAAAAATTAGGGTTTAAGAGTTTGGACTAGTTCCCCATGAGTAATTTAGTTTAATTATAATTTTTATTTATTTTTAGCAACTTCCTAAACCTAATTTGGAATTTATTTAATTTAGGCTTAGGGGGGGCAAACTTGTCATTTACAAGTGCCCTCACACCCCAACCATGCTTGGCCGGCCATGACTAGCCCCCCCCCCCCCCCCCCCTCTCTTTCTTCTTCACTAAGCTACACTCTCTCTCTCTCTTCCAAATTCATTTCTTTCTTTCCAAGCTTTTCCTCCAACCTCCTCTTAGGTATGATTTTATTTCCTCCATTAATTCTCTTTTGCATATAGTTCCTCCACATTAAATGGAGAGGAGAAGATTCTCTTCCATTTGCCCACAACTTTGTAGGTTTTCCATAGAAAAATAGGTTAAGGATTTATTAGGATTTAATCTTTTTGAGAGTGGTATATATATATATACATACATATATATACATGTGTATTTATGTGTGTATATTTATTTATGTATTGGTGTGTTGTGTTGTCTGTAAGTATGCGTGTGTGTGTGAGTGTCCAGATATGTATAGATATATATATTATATATGTGTGTATTTGTAATAGAAAATAGGAAGGAGAATGAGAAGAATGGGAAGGAGAATGAGGAAGGAGAATAGGAAATAGGAAGGAAATAGGAAGGAGAACGGGAGGAGAATGAGGAAGGAGAATGGGAAGGAGAATGAGGAAGGAGAATAGAAAATAGGAAGGAGAATGAGAAGAATGGGAAGGAGAATGAGGAAGGAGAAAGAAAATAGGAAGGAGAATGAGAAGAATGGGAAGAGAATGAGGAAGGAGAATAGGAAATAGGAAGGAGAATAGGATGAGAATGGGAAGGAGAATGGAGAGCTAGGAAATAGGAAGGAGAATGAGGAGAATAGGAAGGAGAATAGAAAGGAGAATGAGAAGGAGAATAGGAAGGAGAATAGGAAGGAGAATGAGAAGGAGAATGAGAAGGAGAATGAGGAGGAGAATAGGAGTTTGAGAATGAATCGGAGTTCGGGTAGTCGGATTGACTTGAAACTTGGGTGGCATGTTGGGTACACCCCACAAATGTCATATTGAGCCGATTTTTGGCTCGGTTGACCCAGAGTTGACTTTTTACCCAAAGTCAACCGTAAGTCAACACTTTGTCTAGATTTCACCAAATCCAAACTAGAGTTGACCAGTTGACCAAAAGTCAACTGTTGGTCAACATTTGACCAGTTTGACCTAGGGTTGACCATAGTTGACCTAGGGTTGACCAGAGTTGACCAGTTGACCAAAAGTCAACTGTAGGCCAACTCTTGATCCCGTTTGACTTTCTTTGACTTTTTTGACCCGTGATGCCTGGTATGACCTAGGATTGACTTGGTTAGGCTTAGATTGACTTGATATAACTTGATTTGACCTAGATTGACTTGACAGGACTTAGTGTGACTCAGTGAGACCTAGTTTGACCTAGATTGCATATCATTCATTGTAAATCATTCCTAAACTTGTTTAAACCTAAATTAACTTACAGTATCTCATATTTAGGTCTTCTGATACCGCTCTGAGCATTGATATACCATACAGCTCAGGACGACAGGCGAGTACATTCACTGATAGTTTTCATTGTCTTGATATCTGCTATATCTGATTCAGTTGTAGTGTTATACTCGATTTCCAGTCACGACAGTTCACGGACTAGTATATGTTGGATCAGACATGGGATGTTATTCCTAGAGTTACATGGTATATTGGTACATATTCCTTCTTATTTCAGTGTATTGGTATAGACACCGATTTCAAAGGGGACTTGCTACCCTCTTGTGGAATCCCGTGTCATAATGTGTCATGTCCAGATCCATTGTACTATTCGGGGATGGGGAGTTATTAGTGGTTGTGTGATCAATTCCCATGGTTCTATGGTACTCATGGTTAATAGCTATACCCTCACCTCACGACGGGTAAAGCCTCACCCTACGGTTATGGCTTTCCATGGTGACCGGCCTTATCGTTTCTATTTTATGGTTCTTAGTCGGTCAGATGGAAAGCCTTTCCCAAGCCGATCACATGACGTACTAATAATTCAAGGCACCTTTTTATATTTATTATCTTGGGTGACTAGGTTCTGTTCGGGAGAAGGGTTACAACCCCGGTCCTTGTTTGGTTTAAGGGTTGTAACTCGGCTTCCGAATAGTTCCCAAGTCATCCTATATCTATGTTTTATCGTCCTTTTCAGTACTCTCATCATGATATGTATTTCCAGTTGATTTTGTCTTGTATTCATTATGCTGTCTCTTATAGCTTTTGTCAATTCACATGGAACTGCTGTTGGTGTTTGTACTTGCTCATTTTCCTGACAGGATACCGTTATGATATATTACAGATGATTCAGAGGCTGATTGCCCGACCTACTATGGGGTTGGGTCGGACGGAGTAGACTTAGACTGTGGCTTGTTGGTAGAGCCACTAGACTTTGCTCACCCTGAGTAGCATAGTTTAGTTAGGGTTGCCTGGCCTGCGAGCCAGCTAGTACATTTCAGTTTGTAGTATCTATTATATTTTCTGAGTCTATGGATAGTTGTGTATAGCTCGGACTTGTGTGGATCTTGAACTTATTTCCTGCTTCATCTATCTATTTTCTCTCGTGCTATCTATCCTAGTTTGTTTATGTGATTGAGACAGTATTGCTATGTCACCTCCATTTGGAGTGTATATACTGTACAGGTACCTTTATCTGTTTAGTGTAGTTTTGTAGACAACCTAGACAGCGTTCTACCGCCGATGCTGCGGCGTAGGCTGGACGTAACCACTTCTCGTGCCCCTAATCAGGGTGCGGGTCGTGACACGTTTTTGTGGTGGCCCATGCAGGTCGAGTTTATGTAGTGGTATTCGAACTGAGTACCACTACAGCCTGCAGTAGGAATAGGTATATTTTGAAGTTACTCAATCACATTTTAGGAAAATTCTGATCTTTGATTACCATGACAACTCTTCTTGCATTTGAATTCAATTGTCCTCCTTTGATACTATCTTATCTTGTGCCATATTGATCTTTTGGGTTCAATTCGTCTTCAGGATGACAGTGACTCATTCTCGGGCAGCAGGGCCTAGTGCCCCAGAGAGGTCAGATCCGGGAGGTCTTCCACCTCCGGCTGCGGGAGCTACAGTTGAGAGAGCTGCCACCTCAGTCCCTGTCCTTCAGGCAGGAGCAGCAGCAACGGTTCCAGGAGGTCTTCCACCTCTAGCAGCGGGACTGTCCATGATCGTTCCTGATATTCTTCCACCGCCGCCTCCGCCACCGACAGATACTCAGGGGATGATGGCCCTTCTGCAGCGGATATTGCAGACTCAGAGCACGCAGGCAGACCTGTTGCGGCGGCATGGAGAACTCCCATCAGCTGGCGATGGCAGCACTTGAGAGGGTTGTACCGAGTACAGTTCAGGGTACCCCAGTTCAGCACCAGGGACCAGGCCAGAGGCAGGCTACTCGGTGCGCTTTCTGCAGGAGGCCAGGGCACACTAGAGAGGCTTGTAGGAAGAGGTTGGGCGTCTGCCTATACTGTGGGGAGCCCGATCACCAGCTGAAGGATTGCCACGCTAGTGGAATCCGAAGAGACCAGGACAGAGTACATCAGGCACCAGCACGTGACGACCAGCAGCAGGGTCAGGGCAAGAGGCAGGCCGTCCAGTGTGCTTTTTGCAAGAAGATGGGGCACACTCGAGAGGATTGTAGGATAAAGCAGGGAGTTGTTTATTCTGTGGAGCTCCAGACCACCAGGTGAAGAACTGTGCTGCCCGTGCAGCCAGACAGGCAGGCCAGGACGGAGTGCAGCAGGCTAGAGGAGGCCAGCAAGGCGTGCTTTCGCCATGACAGTTGAGCCCACTCAGGCAGAAGCAGAGCAGATAGCAGGTTCCAATCTTTTGATCTCCTTTCCGCATTTGCCTTCTTATAAACAGTCTTGAAATTCGATTCCATATGTTCCTTGATCGTTTGATAAAATTTTTGTCCCTATGATGTGATATTTTCTGAGATAAGTCGTATGGGCTAGGTCACCTCGATTATGAGATTTTAGAATCCTCTAGGGTCATGCTAGAAGGCAGAGTGAGGACATATAGTCGGACTATGGACGTATTCCTAGGGTGTGGGAATTTAAGGTTTTCGCTGCCAAGCTAGCGGCAATGCGAAAATTTAAATACCATAATTCTAGAGGTATGTACCGTAGTTGAGGACTCTGTGATTATCGTAGCCTTGCTCACTAGCATGACGAGATTCTGAGTATCATGATGATTGGACAGACGCATACGATTATCGAACTGCATGATTTTTCTGTGTTTACTTTGTTTTAATTTTTGGAGGATGGATTCTTTTTAGGTGGATAGACTTATCGCACCCAGTTTCTTTTGAGAGTAATTTTAAATTTTATAATTTTAGTCATTTAATTCATGCTTTGATTTTTGAGATTTAATCATTTTAAAATTTAAGCCATGACTTTTGATTTTGATATTTTACTATTGTTTGGTCTTCAATTTCGAGGACGAAATTTTTTTTAGGTGGATAGACTTGTCACCCTCACTTTTTCCAGTTAGGGGTAAAATGGTAATTTTCTATTTTATATTATTTTTGGGAATTTTATTTCATGAATATTATTTAATTATTAGGAGTCGGGTTCGAATTTCATCGCATTCCGAGTTAATTCGGGACCCCGGTGAATTTCGACTTGAGCTGTAATTAGCCTGTTAGCTAACCATGGCCCACCATACTAAAAATTAGGGTTTAAGAGTTTGGACTAGTTCCCCATGAGTAATTTAGTTTAATTATAATTTTTATTTATTTTTAGCAACTTCCTAAACCTAATTTGGAATTTATTTAATTTTAGGCTTAGGGAGGGGCAAACTTGTCATTTACAAGTGCCCCTCACACCCCAACCATGCTTGGCCGGCCATGACTAGCCCCCCCCCCCCCCCCCCTCTCTTTCTTCTTCACTAAGCTACACTCTCTCTCTCTCTTCAAATCATTCATTTCTTTCTTTCCAAGCTTTTCCTCCAACCTCCTCTTAGGTATGATTTTATTTCCTCCATTAATTCTCTTTTGCATATAGTTCTTCCACATTAAATGGAGAGGAGAAGATTCTCTTCCATTTGCCCACACACTTGTAGGTTTTCCATAGAAAAATAGGTTAAGGATTTATTAGGATTTAATCTTTTTGAGAGTGGTATATATATATATATACATATATATATACATGTGTATTTATGTGTGTATATTTATTTATGTATTGGTGTGTGTGTTGTCTGTAAGTATGCGTGTGTGTGTGAGTGTCCAGATATGTATAGATATATATATATTATGTGTGTATTTGTAAATAGAAAATAGGAGGAGAATGAGAAGAATGGGAAGGAGAATGAGGAAGGAGAATAGGAAATAGGAAGGAGAATAGGAAGGAGAACGGGAAGGAGAATGAGGAAGGAGAATGGGAAGGAGAATGAGGAAGGAGAATAGAAATAGGAAGGAGAATGAGAAGAATGGGAAGGAGAATGAGGAAGGAGAATAGAAATAGGAAGGAGAATGAGAAGAATGGGAAGGAGAATGAGGAAGGAGAATAGGAAATAGGAAGGAGAATAGGAATGAGAATGGGAAGGAGAATGAGGAAGGAGAATAGGAAATAGGAAGGAGAATGAGGAGAATAGGAAGGAGAATAGAAAGGAGAATGAGAAGGAGAATAGGAAGAGATAGGAAGGAGAATGAGAAGGAGAATGAGAAGGAGAATGAGGAGGAGAATAGGAGTTTGAGAATGAATCGGAGTTCGGGTAGTCGGATTGACTTGAAACTTGGGTGGCATGTTGGGTACACCCCACAAATGTCATATTTGAGCCGATTTTTGGCTCGGTTGACCCAGTTGACTTTTTACCCAAAAGTCAACCGTAAGTCACACTTTGTCTAGATTTCACCAAATCCAAACTAGAGTTGACCAGTTGACCAAAAGTCAACTGTTGGTCAACATTTGACCAGTTTGACCTAGGGTTGACCATAGTTGACCTAGGGTTGACCAGAGTTGACCAGTTGACCAAAAGTCAACTGTAGGCCAACTCTTGATCCCGTTTGACTTTCTTTGACTTGTTTTGACCCGTGATGCCTGGTATGACCTAGGATTGACTTGGTTAGGCTTAGATTGACTTGATATAACTTGATTTGACCTAGATTGACTTGACAGGACTTAGTGTGACTCAGTGAGACCTAGTTTGACCTAGATTGCATATCATTCATTGTAAATCATTCCTAAACTTGTTTAAACCTAAATTAACTTACAGTATCTCATATTTAGGTCTTCTGATACCGCTCTGAGCATTGATATACCATACAGCTCAGGACGACAGGCGAGTACATTCACTGATAGTTTTCATTGTCTTGATATCTGCTATATCTGATTCAGTTGTAGTGTTATACTCGATTTCCAGTCACGACAGTTCACGGACTAGTATATGTGGATCATGACATGGGATGTTATTCCTAGAGTTACATGGTATATTGGTACATATTCCGTCTTATTTCAGTGTATTGGTATAGACACCGATTTCAAAGGGACTTGCTACCTCTTGTGGAATCCCGTGTCATAACGTGTCATGTCCAGATCCATTGTACTATTCGGGGATGGGGGAGTTATTAGTGGTTGTGTGATCAATTCCCACATGGTTCTATGGTACTCATGGTTAATAGCTATACCCTCCCACGACGGGTAAAGCCTCACCCTACGGTTATGGCTTTCCATGGTGACCGGCCTTATCGTTTCTATTTTATGGTTCTTAGTCGGTCAGATGGAAAGCCTTTCCCAAGCCGATCACATGACGTACTAATAATTCAAGGCACCTTTTTATATTATTATCTTGGGTGACTAGGTTCTGTTCGGGAGAAGGGTTACAACCCCGGTCCTTGTTTGGTTTAAGGGTTGTAACTCGGCTTCCGAATAGTTCCCAAGTCATCCTATATCTATGTTTTATCGTCCTTTTCAGTACTCTCATCATGATATGTATTTCCAGTTGATTTTGTCTTGTATTTCATTATGCTGTCTCTTATAGCTTTTGTCAATTCACATGGAACTGCTGTTGGTGTTTGTACTTGCTCATTTTCCTGACAGGATACCGTTATGATATATTACAGATGATTCAGAGGCTGATTGCCCGACCTACTATGGGGTTGGGTCGGACGGAGTAGACTTAGACTGTGGCTTGTTGGTAGAGCCACTAGACTTTGCTCACCCTGAGTAGCATAGTTTAGTTAGGGTTGCCTGGCCTGCGAGCCAGCTAGTACATTTCAGTTTTAGTATCTATTATATTTTCTGAGTCTATGGATAGTTGTGTATAGCTCGGACTTGTGTGGATCTTGAACTTATTTCCTGCTTCATCTATCATATTTTCTCTCGTGCTATCTATCCTAGTTTGTTTATGTGATTGAGACAGTATTGCTATGTCACCTCCATTCGGAGTGTATATACTGTACAGGTACCTTTATCTGTTTAGTGTAGTTTTGTAGACAACCTAGACAGCGTTCTACCGCCGATGCTGCGGCGTAGGCTGGACGTAACCACTTCTCGTGCCCCTAATCAGGGTGCGGGTCGTGACAGTTAGATTAGATACATTTAATTCGCAGAAAAATTCATATAGGACAAAGACTTATAAATAAATTATAAAAAGATAAAGGGTTTTAAAAAATTCATATAAAGATAGATGTTGCCATTAACAACGGCGACATGGTGACTATGTCGTCATTACTATTGGCAACTTAAGTGCATGCACTCATGTCGCCAATAGCGTTGGCGACCTTGACTGCATTTCGGTCAAATATATTAGTAGGAATAAGAACGTTACAATTGAATGTTCGTGAACATTATAAAAAAAATTAATATGCAGTCATGTCGCCAATACTACTGACGACATAAGTGCATGCTTTTGTCGCTATTAGCAATAGCGACTTGTATCTTTTGTCACGACCCGCACCCTAGAGTTAGGGCACGAGAACGTAACAACGTCCAGCCTACGCCGCAGTGTCGGCGGTAGAACGCTTGTCCTAGGTCTCAATGCATCTAACAGTATAAGACTAAACAGTTTATACTCCCCGAATGGGGGGTGACATAGCAGAATGTAAACTCAATCACATCTAAGGTAGAACATAAAGGAAGATAGATAAAACATGAAATCGAAAAGAGATACAACAGATAGAAGTCTAAGTGTCTAAAATACAAACTCAGAATACATCTCAAAACTCAAATACAGTAATCCATAAATACAACTCAAGATGACTGAAAATAAACTATGAATAAACCCTAGCTATCTATACAACCTCTATTGTCTCCTCTAGGCTAGCAGGCAACCTCTAGGCTATCTGTAAAATTTATCAACAGGTCCAGTCAGGACTGGAGCGAGCATAATACATCTCAACAAGTCATAACAGAAAAGGAAATGTAATCATGCTAGAGAATAAAATACAAGATCTGAAGAAATAGCATAATGTAAAAGAGAGACTGTAAGTAAATATCTATGATATATATAAAGAGAGACAGTGCTAGTAATTTAGAGTACAGATGAACATGTGAATGGCTTAGGACTGATTCATGACTACACTAAGAGTGATTCATGACTACACTACTTTGGATAGTTATTCACATGACCATTCATACTCCCCCGTACCCCAATCAATACACAAGGATCCATTCAAGTTACATAAGATTCATGACTACACTACGTTGCCCATAAAGGGTGATTCATGAATTGATTCGTGAAGGCTCGGTGATCATGAGGGTACATGAGTCACTAGCTGATTCCGAAGATTCATGATGATAAAGCATATGATACGTGATGTAAGTGAAACACACATGACAAAAGAATCTGATGCTCCCGAGAGGGATAACATCTCATGAAGGGATCCATATAGTACCAATCCGTGTTACCAACGTGTCAGCATCAAGTAAGATAGTCTAAAGCAGGAAATATAATCCTAAACATGATATAAAATGATCAGAGAATGTACTCGCCTGATATCTGAATGTCCAAGGTAAAGATACTGTCCGAGGAGAGGTGTCTGGCTCCTAATTAGAACAGCACAAGTCACAACATGTCCAGAA
>JANAVB010034858.1:0-49586 GCA_029216955.1 Iris pallida | reverse complement strand
TTAACAATAAGGAAAAGACAAGTGCTATTCAGGCGAAGGGTACAACCGGTCCTTTTTGGTTTACGGATTGTAATCTGTCTCCCGAAATGGGTCCATGCCCTAGCCGCTTATTGTCCTGCTGTACTTTTTTCTTGTACCTTCTTCCATTTCCTTATGTTCTGATTTGCTGGCTTTGTTCTTATTTTGTGGCCTTTTTTTGGCACTTGCTCTTTCTGGGGTTTGACCCAGCTGGTTTTGTGTGGCCAGATTTTGGAGCAGCTCCCGAAGATCTACCGAACCTCCAGCCCGATGGTGGCGACTAGAAGGAACCCGGGCTACGAGTAGGTTTTCCATTTTATTTCGCTCACTCTATTATAAAATTATTCTTTTGAGGCGTTTAGCCGACGAGCACCTATTAGTTCGATGCATATTTACTTACTGTCTGCCTACGGGCTGTAAACATGATTAACAAATCCTAGGGTTGATCATGTATGACTAAACTCTTGCTAGTCCTCGTATTTTGTATGACTAGCTTCATGATCAACTGAATATGTAATATTTGGGACGCCTTTTATGTATATTTGGTGGTCTAACATCTTGTAATTATATTATTTTTAGATTAAGACAATAGTTTGACCTAAAGAGACCGTTGGCTGTAGTAAACCCTCATATCTAGACAGCCGTGACCGTATAGCGAGGTAGACTTTATTTCAATATACGTAGCTGGCTATGTACGCCCCCGCTCTCCAGTATTCTGGTTCTGGGGCGTCACATGGTTTAAGTGGTGGCCCATGCAGGCCTTGGCATTCAATATGCGAGGGTTTACCGGATAGATGTCTCAATCAGTACTCGTCTTTGATCTCCATTCATATCCTCTGAATCTCTGGATTTTTGCCCTGATCATGTGCTTGTATCGTTGATCTGTCCTGGTCCTTCCTTATTGTTTTCCTGTGTCGTCTTCTTCAGCGGCACTGCACCTGACCCTGTCGATCAGTAAGGTGCAGCACTTTCCGTGGACCAGCAACCCGGAGATCAAGCCCAGCATTCCGGAGTAGCCTCCAGAGTTGTACCTCCCGGAGGAAGCCCCCAGTTCGGTCCCCGCCAGCCTGTAGAGCCTGACGATGGCACCTTGGTAGGTCTCATCAGGACCTTGATAGCTTCCCAGGATCGTCGAGGAGACGCCTTGCACCAGGTAGTGGCAGATGCCTTGACCAGAGGCGATCATCCAGGGAACAGTACGGCCAAAGCTTTAAGCGCTTGAATCCTCCATTCTTCGACGGCAGCGAAGATGCGATTGCCACGGACGCTTGGCTTCAGGATATCGAGGTAATTCTGGAAGAAGCTAGGACACCTGAGAAAGAGAAGGTAGTGGTGGTACGCCTACAGTTGCTGGACTTAGCTCGCAGTTGGTGGGCAGCGCAAGCCATGGGATTAGTGGCACCCATTGCTTGGGCAGTGTTTAGAGAAAGATTCCACGAAGTATTTCGATGCTGTAGCTCGGTATGACCTACAGACGAGATTTACCAACTTGAAGCAAGGAGGCAGAACGGTCGACGGTTATGTATCTGAGTTTTCTAGACTCAGTAGGTTTGCCCCCACCTTGGTGGCAACCGAGTTTGATAGGGCCCAGCGGTTCCAGCAAGGACTGCATTTGGAGATCTTGTTGGCAGTTGAGCAGTTCGAGCACCCGACGTTCGATGCAGTTTTGAGAGCAGCTAGGAGCATGAGTACACCTCCCAGAGGATCATGGATAGGACCGGAGGTAGAAAGCGATCCCACAGTCAGATGCACCAATCATCAGCTCCAGCCCCGGCAGCTAGGAGTTTGACCATTGAACTCCGAGGCGGGCAGCCTCAGTGACGTCGGTTCAGCATTCAACCCCGACGTACCCGCAGCAGCAGAAGCAAAGCAGACTTCCGCGATGGGATGTTCTTATTGTGGAAAGCCAGGCCATGTAGTGGCGGATTGTCGTAGGGCGCAAGGATTGTGTCTGGCTTGTGGAGCGGCAGATCACAAGATTGGAGCCTGCCCGAATAGGGGTAGTTCGTCCTCTTCTAACCTGACCAGTCCATCGGTTAGGGGACCAGCACCTATGCAGCAGCAGTACCTGAGGCCCTTATTGCCTCAGGCCCAGGCATTTCATCAGCAGAACCAGCAGCAGTACACCCAAGCCCAAGTGCAGAGCAGGCAGAGAGGTTTCCAGCAGAGGGGACCCGCAGCTAGAGGACAAGGTCAGGCCATAATGATGACTATGGAAGAAGAAGTTGCACCAGGTGAGGTAGTGGCAGTACTATTCTCGTCAATTCCTCTCCAACATCGGTATTATTTGATTCTGGTGCATCGCATTCGTTCATGTCTGCACGATTTGCGATACAGATAGGATTGAAGCCCGAGTCATTATCAGTGAGGCTCAATATACTTACTGGTAGTGGTCTTGTGGGAGTAGATCGAGTGTTTTCCTCGTGTCGGATCGTAGTTAGCGGTAGAGAGCTCCCCGCTAGATTTATAGAATTCCCTATGGCAGACTATGTAGTCTTAGGCATGGATTGGTTGAGGAACCAGTATGCTAGGATAGACTGCCATGTTGGCAGGGTTATCTTTAGTATCCCAGGCGAGCTAGAGTTTTTAGTTTTCAGAGGCGCAGTGGAATCATCATCCCCAGTATTGCGGATGGCAGTAGCAGCAGTGCAGTTTCCCAGGATAGTTGAAGAATTTCCAGATGTCTTCCCAGAAGAACTTCCAGGAATGCCGCCAGAACGGGAGATCGAGTTCACTATAGACTTGATCCCCGGGACAGCACCAGTATCAGAGAGAGTCTACAGGATGGCGTCTTCAGAGTTGGAGATTTTGTACAAGATGATTGAAGAATTAAGGACCAAGGGATTCATTCGTGCAAGTGGATCGCCTTGGGGAGCCCCGATGCTTCTTGTGAAAAAGAAGGATGGTATTGTTGACACAAAGTCACAGTCAACCAAATATTGACTACATTGACTAAATAATATTTGTATTAATTCAATACGACACACGACTGCATTCAGTTCAAGACAGATGACAGCTCAGTCTCCGGCTCTCAGTATGTTCTGGAGTCTGTATTTTATAATTTTATTGAGTCTAGACTTGTGTACTCTGAGTCATGCTGAGCTCTTGGAACTTAGTCTATAACCTACCCAAAATCCCAAGCTCCACTGAACCAAAAACTGCCCACTGGTCCCCTTAGAACCACTCTGTGCTCTGGAGACAGAGTTCGGGCCGAACTCTGCCTCCACACAGAGTTCGGGCCGAACTCTGTCCCCTAGAAATCAGGAACCCTAATTTTAGGGATAGCTGGTTGCTAGTTGTCCAACGGCCAAATTTTTGAATTTTCCTACCCGAATTCTGGCCGAATTCTGCCTATAAAAACACTATAAATAGGGCATGAATTCTCTCATTTCAATCCATCCAATCTTCTCTTCTATTCTCTCTTATAAGCTCAATAAGCCATACCCTTCCCATCTACTAGCCACAAGCCTCCTAAGTCTCGAGTGCTCAGCATCTCTCAGTTAGGATTCTTGTGCAAGAGTCGAAGAAGTCGCTTGGACAATTCCAAAATCGCCACTGCGATCCTCTGTTAGAAGTTGACGTGCTCTTCTGAAGAAAAGGCACGGGTTGTAAACTACTATTTCACAAATAGTGGATTTAATCCTGAGCTAGAGTTCTCAGGCCTGGACTAGTCCTCCACGAGGGAAACCAGGTTAAAATTGCTGTGTTTGCGTATGCTCTTGCTCTTCATTTATTTTCCGCACTTTACTCTGATTATTTATTATCGGTGAAAGAGTTATTTTTAATTGGCTATTTTTCTATATAAACTCTATTCACCCCCCTCTAGAGTTGCCAAACTGTTCTTCAATTGGTATCAGAGCTCTGTTCTCTTTATAAGGACTAACATCCTAAGAGCTGATCCATGGCAACCACACAATCCTTGATTTCCAATCATGGTGAAGGTCAGTCCACTCATAGGCCTCCCCTATTTGATGGGACTAACTACACATATTGGAAAACAAGGATGAGCTTCTATCTTAAGTCTCTAGACTTTGACCTATGGACTGTCGTCACTGACGGTTACAAAAAGCCCGCCAGAATAGTTGTCGATGGTGACCTCATTGAGAAACCACACGACAAATATTCTGTCGAGGAGAAGAAACAGGCAAGTCTAGATGCTAGGGCTATTAATGCTTTATTCTGTGCTATAGACAGGAATGAGTTCAACAGGGTCTCTACATGCACCACTGCTCATGAAGTATGGAGACTTCTAGAAGTGACGCATGAAGGAACCACACAGGTCAAGGAATCCAAAATAAGCCGTCTCACTCAAGAATACGAAGCTTTCAAGATGAAGCCAAGTGAGACGATCACTCAAATGTTCATAATATTCCTCGACATCATCAATCCTCTATCTCGCTTGGAAAGCAGTACTCAAACCACGAGAAGATTCGTAAGCTACTCAGAGGGCTACCAAAGATTTGGAACCCTAAGGTGACAGCCATCATAGAAGGAAACGATCTCACAACAATGTCAATGGAGACCTTGATGGGTAAGCTTATGACTCACGAGCTTGACCTCAAGGACTTCGAAGAGCCTGCTCCGAAGACCAGGGAGATCGCACTCAAAGCTCATCAACGAAGAGCTAATCATGATGAGACCGAAGAAGATAACTCGGATGATGAAGACCAAGCTCTCATGGTTCGCAACTTCAGGAAATTCCTTCGCTTCAATCGAAGGAAGAGGAATCTCAAGAAGACGATGAAGAGGAACCAACTTGTTACGGTTGCAAGAAAACTGGACATGTCCGAAAAGACTGCCCATTCCTGAAGAAGAGCAACCGCTATGAGAAGCCATACAAAAGAACTCATCAAAGAAATATGCCAACACAGGCATCTGGCATGAAAGTGAAGCGAGTGATTCTGAGGAAGAAAAGGACTCTCCTCAAGATACAGCAAATGTGTGCCTGATGGCAACTTCCAACAAGGTATCTAACGAAACTCTGGATGACTTCTCTTTTGATGAACTTGGCGATGCTTTCACTGATTTACTCGATGATCATAAAAAGGTCATCGGTAAATAAACATGCCAAGGACAAAATCAAAAGTCTAGAAGATGAGATACAAAGAATTTCCTTACTTCTTGATAATGTTAGAAACACGTCACCCACTAATAACTGATGAAGTATCCAAGCTTAAATTAAGCTTGCATGATGCTGAAGCACGTATTGAGCAACAAACTCAAGAAATCACTACACTCAACACGTTGCTTGCTGAAGAAAAGAGTAGACACAAGATTTCCATGACTAAGATATGGCTTAAATATTAAGGTTGATGAACTGCAAGCTGTTTCTAAAAGATTAGAAACCAAATTGGGTAAACAGGTTGTTCAACCTCAAACCCAATCACATGGGCACAATACCACTCATGCTAGTCAATCACATCATTCTCATGCAGCACATAACCATGCTTTTATATACACAAACTTTTACAAACCACGTGCACGTAAGAACAATTCTCACTCAGTACACACTCATCATGCACAAAGACACAATCAACATCACTCCACACATAAAATCATCATGCCATGCCATATAGACAAAATCATCATGTAATGCCATATAGACAAGGTCCTCATATACCCTATAGACAACATCATGCCATGACATCTAGACAATATCAGCATGTCACACATCATAGACAATACCATCATTCTATGCCTCATAGACACCATCACCATGCCACTTATTCCATGCATAATCATCTTCACCATGCTAACTCTTCACATCATGTCCATCCTCATCCTGTTGCTTATAGATATTATTCTCATGCTCCTAGTATAAATAAGAATGCTATCTGTACTTATTGTGGATTACATGGACACATCTCACCACAGTGCAGAGTTAGAAGACTTGTAGATAAAAGGATATATGCTTGGTTCCCAAAGACTAACTTTTCAGGACCCTCAAGAACTCGGGTACCAAAGGTCACATCTACTCTTGATGTAGGTGGACCTTCCCTCCTCAACTGAAAGTAAGTGGATTCTCGATAGTGGATGCTCGCGACATATGACGGGAGACGCAAATCTTTTTGCATCACTATCGATGAGAGAAGGATACGTATCCTTCGGTAACAATCTCAAAGGGCACATTATAGGTAATGGTATCATTGGTCATCCTCCTTCTCCTGTAATAAAGGATGTCTGCCTAGTGACCGAGTTAAAGCATAACCTGCTCAGCATTAGTCATCTTGCTGATCATGGATATGATATTAACTTTGGACAAAACAGTTGCTACATCTATGATAGGTCAACAGGAGACATTGCTTTTGAAGGGAAAAGAGAGGACAACATCTACATTTTCTATCTTTCTATAAATACTAACAATGCAGGTAGATGTCTATATGCCCACAAAGACGAACGACTACTTTGGCACCAGCGTCTTGGTCATGCCAACATGGATGCTATATCTAGGCTTTCTACCAAGAAGCTAGTGAGAGGATTACCTGACATCACGTTCAAAAAGGACACGGTATGTGCCGAATGTGAACTAAACAAGGCAACTAAATCCTCATTTCATTCTATCAACTCTGTAAGTACTACTAGACCCTTGCAACTACTTCATATGGATTTATTTGGTCCTAGTAGAATAGCTAGCCTTGGAGGCAAACTTTATGCATTTGTTATTGTTGATGATTTTTCGAGATTTACAAGGGTTTTCTTTCTCGCTAATAAGAGCGATGCTATTTCTACTTTCAAAATTTTTGTAAAGAAAGTTCAAAACGAAAAAGGCTACATGATTACTCGAATCCGAAGTGATCATGAGGCAAATTCGTAAATTATGATTTTGAAAGTTTTTGTAATGCAAATGGTTTTGATCATGAATTCTCTTGTCCTAGAACTCCTCAACAAAATGGTGTTGTGGAGCGGAAGAATAGGACTCTTGGCGATATGGCTAGAGTCATGTTGAATAAATTTTCTCTTCCGAAATATTTTTGGACAGAGGCTGTAAGTACAGCATGCCACATTTTAAATAGGATACTTATTCGTCCCATTACGAAGAAAACACCCTATGAGCTTTGGTTTGGGAGAACCCCCAATGTTTCTTATTTTAAAGTTTTTGGTTGTAGATGTTTTATCCTTAACACCAAAGACAACTTAGGCAAATTTGATGCCAAAGCTGACGATGGTATCTTTCTTGGTTATGCCGCCAAGAGTAAGGGATATAGAGTTTTCAATAAACGCTCACTTATTGTGGAAGAGTCAACAAATGTGACTTTTGATGAAGACAACAGTGCAGCAAGTACTCTTGATGATGACGTTGAGCCATCAACTTCTACTCCAATGAATACTTCAACCGAAACTAATTCTCTGGAGGTTTGCCTAAGAAATTCTCTTTCAAACCTTCTCATCCAGAAAATTTAGTTATAGGAGAAGTTTCACGTGGAGTAACTACTAGATCATCAAGAGACTCCGTTGCTAGCACTGCCTTCATTTCACAAGTAGAGCCTAAAAACATTTCTGAAGCTTTTAATGATGAATTTTGGATTTCTGCTATGCAAGAAGAACTCAACCAATTCGAGAGAAGCCAAGTATGGGAACTCGTTCCTAGACCGGTTAATCACTCGATAATTGGTACTAAATGGGTTTTTAGAAACAAAGTAAATAAGATGGTTCAGTCACACGTAACAAAGCTCGTCTAGTAGCTCAAGGATACAACCAAGAGGAAGGTATCGACTACGATGAGACGTATGCTCCTGTTGCTAGACTAGAATCCATTCGGATGCTTTGTGCTTTTGCTAATTTTCAAAACTTTAAATTATTTCAAATGGATGTGAAAAGTGCTTTCCTGAATGGTTTTATTAAGGAGGAAGTTTATGTGAAACAACCTCCTGGCTTTGAAAATCACAAATTTCCCGACCACGTGTTCAAGCTAAAGAAAGCACTTTATGGCCTCAAACAAGCCCCCAGAGCTTGGTATGAAAGGCTAAGTAGCTTCTTACTTGAGAAAGGTTTTTCAAAAGGGAAAATTGACACTACACTGTTTATAAAATCTTTCAAAGACACTATTTTATTAATTCAGATTTATGTTGATGATATTTTTTTGGGTCTACTGATGAAACTCTTTGTCAAGAATTTGCCAAGTGTATGCAGACGAAATTTGAGATGAGCATGATGGGAGAGCTCAACTACTTTCTTGGTCTGCAAGTAAAACAACTGGCTAATGGAACTTTCATCTGTCAATCGAAGTATACCAAGGACATGCTGAAGAAGTTCGATCTTGACAACATCAAACCAATCTGCACTCCAATGGCTACCTCAACCAAACTCGAACCAGATGAGAGCGGCAAACCCGTTGATCAACGTAAGTATCGAGGTATATAGGCAGCTTACTTTATTTAACTGCTAGTCGCCCCGATATCATGTTTAGTGTTTGCCTATGTGCTAGATATCAAGCAAATCCTAAGGAATCTCACATGACCGCGGTTAAGCGTATCTTTCGATACCTTAAGGGTACGGTTACAGTGGGCCTATGGTATCCCAAGTCAACATCATTTGACCTCATCGGTTACTCTGATGCTGACTTTGCTGGATGCAAGGTCGACCGTAAAAGTACTAGCGACATGTGTCATTTATTAGGAAAGGCTTTAGTCTCATGGTTTAGCAAGAAGCAGAACTCTGTCGCACTATCCACAACAGAAGCTGAATACATAGCAGCTGGGCGTTGTTGTGCACAAATTCTGTGGATGAAGCAAACCCTTGAAGACTATAAATCTTTCATGGATATTCCTATATTCTGTGACAATACTAGTGCCATCAATTTGACTAAGAACCCTGTCTGCCACTCACACACTAAACACATTGAGATCAGACACCACTTTTTGCGTGATCATCAGCAAAATGGCACGATTAACTTAGAATTTATTGACACTGATCATCAGCTAGCAGATTTCTTTACTAAGCCATTATCCGAAGAGCGCTTCAATTTTCTTTGTCGTGAACTCGGAATTTTGGATGAAGCAGTTATAAGTTGAGACTTGCGTAAATATCGAGTATATTTTGATTCTTTTATGACGAATTTATTATGGGTACAAGCCGAAAGGGTCCTTCTGACAAAAAGGCGTAAAAGCCTAAGCGACACGGTGCACTAGTCCTCAGGACTACCGCTAGCTGGGATCCGACCCCTGCAGCTAACCCATGGCAAATTTGAAATACTGAATTACAATATATTTCCTTGTTTATTATATGGTTTGTTCCGATTTATTATTGCCTAATTGATTTTTCCTAAAGTTCATTCTGACCTTTGTGTACCTCTCTATGTACTTCATTGTTTTTCATCAAACTTTTATCCTCAAAATCTCTTTTGCTCAACCCTTAATCAATTTTTATCTTTTCAGCCTGCTTTTAGTTCTGGACCACTGATCCAGAACTCGGGCCGAACTCTGCCCCTAACAGAGTTCGGGCCGAGTTCGGTCCCTAAGTTCCAGCGTCGGGATCTGGCTCTGCCGTTGGATCAATTTAGTGGTCCATATTCATCCGACCAAAGACAAACCCCTATTTTATTTCGGGATTCCCTCTCTCTCCTTCACTATTGCCTCCTTCCTCACCTCTCCAAACTCTTTTCTCAAAACCATAACCCTACTTTTTGATCTAGAAGGCTCCATTACTTCTCAAAATCAAGGAAAAAGGGTTTCTCATCATTCTCTTCCACTGTTTGTTGTTATTTTCAGGTATATCTCCTTCTTTCTCTCCATTTCAAGTTCTCTAATTTCTTGCAAATGGCTCCACGCTTGCCCAATCGTGGGAAGAGGATCCGAACCGAGGGTGCCTCCTCTTCGAATCCTCCTCCTCCCGTTGAGCAAGTAGGTGAACAACAACCCCTTCATCCGTTGTTCAACCCGCCTAGTCCCCAAGACCCTAATACATATGACGAACGATTATTTGTGTCGCTAGACGCGTCGAATGCATGGTTTAGCGACTTTCGTACTCGTCCGGTGTTCGGGGGACATCCGATAAATTTTACAATCTTTGCTCAATTTGAATCTCTGTTTCGAGATCTATGTTTGGATGCTTTAGTTGATTCAAATTTTGTCATCTACCGTAGTGCAATCCAAATGTTTTATTGTAATTTTTTCGATGCAACCCACATCTATTCCCGGGTTGCCGGTATTGACATAGTCTTCAATGATTCTGAGTTGGAGGATTTTCTTGATCTTGTTAATCTTGATGCTTGGGATAAACTTGTGGAAGCACGTCAATTTCAATTTGGCGATACTTCTCTTGAAGGATTCAAGAAGGAATTATGTGCTCCTAACATAAGTCCTCGCAAACTTATGGCCAAGCATCTCAACCCCTACTTCTATGAGCTTCATCGAATGATTTTTAACACCATCTTACCCAAGGCTGGTTCAACTGATGAAGTTACCTACTTTGAGATCTCTGCTTTATATCACCTTCATTATCGTATCCCCTTCAATCTTCCTAGGACAATGATGGATTGGATGATAAATTGTAGGAAGAAACCAAGAGCCTTGGTTTATCCTTTATACCTTCCTATGGTTTTTCGTGCATTCATCATTCCTATTCATGACTGTCAGTTCTTGCCTGCTCCTGCTTTTCTGTCCAAAGCACGACGTACTCAGGCAGTCGTCGCCTCTCCTGAGGCCTCTGAGCATTCTGATGATGCGGAGCCTGACTCTCCTCCACTCGGTCAGGATGCACCTCCTCCACCTGCCACTCTTGAGTCTATTCAGACTTTGCTCCGGGATCGTTTTACTCTTGAGGACGATCGCTGGACATAGCTGGACTATCGTACTACTCTGCAGATGAGTGCTCTCGGCAACTCTCTGCATGTATACGATATTCCCTGTCTCAGCATCTGCACATTCCTATGGAGAGGGATCCAGCGCGCGCGGGTCATCGCATTGATGATCCATGGGTTATGCGTTACATGGATCCGGATGATGCTTTTGTGGACCCTCGTCGCTCCTTCCCTGGTCCTTCAGATGTTCCAGGACCTTCTCGTGCTCCGTGATGGAGATTGGCTACTACTTGCTGCTGCTGCTGATGATGACATTAGTTGATGCATTTTTATTTCTAGTTAGTTTCAGTTTTATGTACTTGGATGTTTTTAATCTCTGGTTATGTGTTTGACTTTTGGTTTTGACACTTTTTGCTAGTACTTCTTTTGATTATTTCTATACTGTTTCTTCTCTGCTTGGTGTGGTTGTATTACTATAATTATCTTCTGCAGCTTCTCTATTATTCATTCATCAGTTATATGCTAACTGCCAAAAGGGGGAGAACTATGTATATTCTGGCTGGATATATATGTCTGGATATATTTTCTTGGTATTGGTATCATATCTTTTGGTATATATGTGCTTGTTTGTGCTTTTTGGGAGATATTATACAGGTTTCATGCACTATTTCCGGGGGAGCTATTGCTTTTAGCTCAGCACCGTTCACTGATTACGGGGGAGCTATTACATTCTAGCTCGGCATCGAGTATGGGGGAGCTATGTTGCTATAATCAACTGTGTCCAGGTATGAATGTTGAATATACATATATTATTTTGTCAATTATCAATATGGGGGAGATTGTTGACACAAAGTCACAGTCAACCAAATATTGACTACATTGACTAAATAATATTTGTATTAATTCAATACGACACACGACGACTGCATTCAGTTCAAGACAGATGACAGCTCAGTCTCCGGCTCTCAGTGTGTTCTGGAGTCTGTATTTTATAATTTTATTGAGTCTAGACTTGTGTACTCTGAGTCATGCTGAGCTCTTGGAACTTAGTCTATAACCTACCCAAAATCCCAAGCTCCACTGAACCAAAAACTGCCCACTGGTCCCCTTAGAACCACTCTGTGCTCTGGAGACAGAGTTCGGGCCGAACTCTGCCTCCACACAGAGTTCGGGCCGAACTCTGTCCCCTAGAAATCAGGAACCCTAATTTTAGGGATAGCTGGTTGCTAGTTGTCCAACGGCCAAATTTTTGAATTTTCCTACCCGAATTCTGGCCGAATTCTGCCTATAAAAACACTATAAATAGGGCATGAATTCTCTCATTTCAATCCATCCAATCTTCTCTTCTATTCTCTCTTATAAGCTCAATAAGCCATACCCTTCCCATCTACTAGCCACAAGCCTCCTAAGTCTCGAGTGCTCAGCATCTCTCAGTTAGGATTCTTGTGCAAGAGTCGAAGAAGTCGCTTGGACAATTCCAAGCAAATCGCCACTGCGATCCTCTGTTAGAAGTTGACGTGCTCTTCTGAAGAAAAGGCACGGGTTGTAAACTACTATTTCACAAATAGTGGATTTAATCCTGAGCTAGAGTTCTCAGGCCTGGACTAGTCCTCCACGAGGGAAACCAGGTTAAAATCGCTGTGTTTGCGTATGCTCTTCTGCTTTTCATTTATTTTCCGCACTTTACTCTGATTATTTATTATCGGTGAAAGAGTTATTTTTAATTGGCTATTTTTCTATATAAACTCTATTCACCCCCCTCTAGAGTTGCCAAACTGTTCTTCAATTGGTATCAGAGCTCTGTTCTCTTTATAAGGACTAACATTCTTTTAAGGTGGGTAGAGTTGTCACCCTCATTTCCTGTATTTCGTATTCATGCTCATAGTTGGATTTTGCCATATATTTTATTTTTTTTGACTTGTGGAATTTTGGATTTTCTCGTATTTTGGGTTTCGGCTCGGCTCGGTTTTAGTTGGTTTGGTTTGGTTTGGTTATTTTAAGCCCAAAGGAACACCTTAGCTATACTCCACCCTCATTCCACCACAACCCACCCTCATTAATATCTCCACCAACATTCTCTCTCCTCCTTACTCTTCCATTAATTTTCCATCTTCTTTCTTCTTCCACACAACACCCCACCCATAGGCAAGTGCACCTTGCCATAAAATAAGACCCCATTTTGATTTGTCCATTAGATAGATTGGCCCTCTAGAAATAACATTAGAACTTGTCATTTTTTTTTGATCCATGGATTTCTATAGATCTAAGTTTCCCCTATTTTCG
This sequence comes from Iris pallida, assembly GCA_029216955.1. NCBI lineage: Eukaryota > Viridiplantae > Streptophyta > Magnoliopsida > Asparagales > Iridaceae > Iris > Iris pallida. Next base: position 36,547 of record JANAVB010034858.1, on the reverse strand, counting down.
GATTTACATGGTTTTGATCTATTTAAGTTGGATTTTTGTGGGTTTTGAGGTTCCTATGTTGGGGAGAATCTTATTTCACCTAAGATAGAGCTTTAAAAATCCTGATTTGGAGTTGTGATGGCCAAGTTGTGGTATTTTGAAGTTTTGGAACCCATTGGAGCTCCTTCTCAACAATGGAGAAGAAGAACCCTCCCTGCTGGCCCTCGTGCGCCGCGCCCTTGCACGCACCCCCTCCTGCACTGGCGCGCCTTGCGCGCTGCCCAGCCACCCGCCTTGTGCCGCGCCCTTGCGCGCCGCCCCCCTGTGTAGTGCCCTTACGCGTGCCTAGCCCCGCGCTGGTCGCGTACTGTGCATGCCGCCCCCGCGTGCGCTATGCTCTTGCACGTACGTCATCCCCGCCTGTGCGCCTAGCGCGCCTGGCCTGCTGCGCCCCCCGCAGTTTGCTCCGCAACCCCCTTGCGCACCCTAGTGGCTGCGTCCCCTTGCGCACCCTAGTGGCTGCTCCCCCTTGTGCACCCTAGTGGCTGCGCCCCCTTGCGCACCCTAGTGGCTGCGCCCCCTTGCGCATCCTAGTGGCTGCGCCCCTGCCCTAGCGGCTGTGCCCCTGCGCGCCCTAGCGGCTGCGCCCCCTTGCGCACCCTAGTGGCAGCATCCTCGCGCCCCCTAGCCCGAGCCCTTGCCCGGCGTCCTTTGGGCTGCCTCTTGACTTAGCACACCTTGTGCCATGGTGTCCCTTGGTTTTTTTTCCCTTGGTCATTGCCTTCTCTTGTTGATTTGTGTTTTCTGAGATTTCTTGCCCACATCACGACTTGAATTGACCCGACACGTTTTGACACGAATTTTCTAGGAATTGGTTTGTGACTAGCTCCTTGATCCTGGCCATAACCTGAGATAAAAACTTGTAACCCGCAACTTATAACTTAATTTACTTGATAACTTGATAGTGGCCCGCCGTGGCGCACTCCTGACTTAACTTGACTTGCCCCTGACACCGTAGGTGTTCTTGCTTGTTGCTTGTACAAATCTACTTTTTTTTCTCTTGCATCATGCCTAGGACATGACTCCCTGGGTACCACGGCCAGGGATTCGCACTAAATATGGATTAGGCTAATGATTAGACCAAACTAGAACATGGAGAATTTCCAGTCACAAGCAGTCTCGTTATCTGGGTGCTTTAATGGACTTGTAGCTTGCCGACGAGTAGAGCACATTTCTAGCACACTGTCATGTGTTGCACTCTCTAAGTCACCTAAGGGTATATCGTCTCCAGGGCGATGTACCCAATCATACTCTCAACCTGCGGAAGGATAACTAGATAGTCTGCAGGGCTTGGGACTGGGAATTTCTCGTCTGCATCTTGTTAGTAATTAGGGCTGTGATAACCCTAGTTAGTTAAAGTAGTAAGCTGAAGTAATTGCTTGGCCGCTTGTGAATGGATGTTATCTAGCCCTGTCTAGTCCCAGTACCTGGTTCCTCTCGAACATGTTTGTTTTACTTGTCTTAACAATAAATGGATAGAGACAAGTGCTATTCAGGCGAAGGGTTACAACCCCGGTCCTTGTTTGGTTTGCGGATTGTAATCTGGCTCCCGAAATAGTTCCATGTCCCTAGCCGCTTATTGTCCTGCTGTACTTTTATTACTTGTACCTTCTTCCATTTCCTTATGTTCTGATATGCTGGCTTTGTTCTTATTTTGTGGCCTTCTTTGGGCACTTGCTCTTTCTGGGGTTTGACCCAGCTGGTTTTGTGTGGCCAGATTTTGGAGCAGCTCCCGAAGATCTACCGAACCTCCAGCCCGATGGTGGCGACTAGAAGGAACCCGAGCTACGAGTGGGTTTTCCATTTTGTTTCGCTCACTCTATTGTAAAATTATTCTTTTGAGGCGTTTAGCCTGAGCACCTGTTAGCTCGATGCATATTTACTTACTGTTTGCCTACGGACTGTAAACATGATTAACAAATCCTAGGGTTGATCATGTATGACTAAACTCTTGTTAGTCCTCGCATTTTGTATGACTAGCTTTATGATCAACTGAATATGTAATTTTGGGACGCCTTTTATTGTATATTTGGTGGTCTAACATCTTGTAATTATATTATTTGTTTGAGATTGAGACAATAGGTTTGACCTTAAGAGACCGTTGGCTTGTAGTAAACCCTCATATCTAGACAGCCGTGACCGTATAGCGAGGTGGACTTCATTTCAATATACGTAGCTGGCTATATACGCCCCCGCTCTCCAGTATTCTGGTTCTGGGGCGTCACACTAGCCCCAATGGAAAGCCCCCGACTACCCATACGGTACAATCCAGCGCTGCTATAACGTCTTCCCCCTAGGTCGACCTGGCCCCGACGCCCTGGCATAATACCAGTCGAGGAAGAAATCCTTGTGCACTTGTCCATGACCACGCACCTGCAGAACATCTAGACTCACGTAAATACATGACCTAATCTGCGGTATAACTTGAACCATACTTAGCAAAACGTGCTTTGGAACCAAACTATACAAAACGTACATAGGAACCATGAGACTCCCAAACGAGGGACCGCCTCGACGACAGACGGTCGCATGAACTTTCCATTCTTTGAAAGCCCAGGGTACGACTATTGTATAGCCTTCCTACTTAACTTGAATAAAACGTGTTCCTTAAGTGCCAAAGACCATGGCTAACTTTTCATCGAGCCAAATGTGGCCCGTGCCTTAAACCAACTCGTGTTCTATGTGACACTATCGTCCAAGTCATACTTTACATGACGAGCCTTGAGATCGTAGGTTGTGTGACTTCAGCAACCGCAGAAAGCACAGGACAGTTCTTGCTATGACTTCGATAGCCCGACATAACTTCTGCCTAACTCAATCGTGCAACAACTTAACCCGTGGAACGAGCAAAGGCTATGCCAAGCCTTGTATCGTAGAAACATGCACTAAGACTTGAGGGGCACTTTAGCTATGCCAAATATTGGACGATGGGACCGTGCATGCTTTATCAAGCATTTATACATGCGACGCCTATGACTTGGGCTAATTTTTAGCTTTGTGGCAACTTAGACCAACTTTCCTTCTCCCAAGCCATGGGATGAAGGACCGAGTGTCATTTTGAAAGCACATCGTGCAACAATTCTAAGCCAACCGTGGGACCTTTCTATATTCTAACACAATCCGACCCAACTTGGGATTATTTCCTTAGCTATATGGATTCGTCTCTTTTAATGACAAGCCTATTTAGTGGGTTGAAAACTTTTATTTTATTAGTGTGAAGTCCAAGCTGAGGCAAGTTCACCGAAGCCACCCACCTGAGCGAGGAGTCGCCTCGACCGAGCGGGACTTCGAGCAGGCCGTCACATGGCTAAGTTCGAACACTGTTGGCATTTCGATTCCTCCGATTGAACTGAGCGGGATGGGGCATTATATTATACACCACTCAGAAAAAGTTTCGTCATTGAAACTTACTGAGTACTTACTTATCGACACACTCCGCCTACGCATTTCTTTAATCCGAGCCACGCTCGTGCCTTATATATTTTTTACCTCGAACAACTATATCTCAACTGGGGATAACTTAAACTTATCATGCACACGGGCAACTTAGTTTTAGGATAAATCATTTGATTAATCAACATTCAAGTTCATTTGAATCCAATGATCGCTCTACCATCATTTATTTGCGACACACGATCTTAAAATCCTCGACACCATTCCCGTTTCTTTAGTCTCACTTGAATTCAACGTATTACTTAGTTGGATCGTGCACATATTTTAATCGTCCTCAAAATATATATTTCAACCAAGCCTCGTGATAGAGAATTCACCATTTCCACTCAAGTCGGATTGTGCACATATTCAGGCGTCCCAGAAATATATGCATTTCAGCCAAGCCTCTTGAGTGGGGTTTCCTTATAATTGAACCATTCTATCCATCAATGCCAATATCCGATCTCTCCGCATAAAGATGTCTGCCTAACCGCTAGACCATTTCTCCAGGCTAAAGTCAATGTCAGAATTGGAATCATAATTCCCTAACAATATTACCAATATTAACCCTAATCCTAAGGTCAAACCAAAGTTGATAATATGGGGCTTTCTATCCAAGCTCGCATCACTCCGATTTTTAAACTTCAAGCAAAGATTTCTTCTTTCGTATTCTCAGCGTTCAATCCAGGGTTCCGAGTCATTCAGTAAAGTCATCCTACCGTAAGTTCGCTCAACCCAAATCCTTGGCATATCATTATCGCACGTCCAAACTAGCAATTCGTATAGTCTCTCTATTCAAACATGGTTGATATAATCCACTATAAACCCCTTGATCAATTTTCATTATGCTATTTTTTATTATTATTATTAACTATTATTTATTTAATTTCCATTTTTAATTAGACATCTGCTTTCCAATGCACTTATAAACATAGGCTTAGGTATTGCATAAAAAGGGGGAGGGGTTCCTTGCAATAGAAGATTTCACAGGGGCCATAATACAAATGTCCTTATTCAAAATTTTTTAACCGAAACCACCACCTTTATATTTAAATTCAATATGAATTCAAATTAAACCTCTGTCCTGTATCCCGATGCTGAATCCAATTCAAATTTGGATCTCTCCTAATCCTTTAACAATTCGACCATATCCAAGAACTGGGTATATAAGGGCAAGGAACCACCGATTCCTGGGAAAACCCTAGAAACAGTGCCGCCCTCCCTGTTCCCCTCCAGGTCAGAGACAGATCGAAGTGGTCGTAACACGGAGGCTTCAACTTTTCTCACAGGTAATTCTTACCTCTGTATGCAATCCTTTAATTCTTGAATCGTAGCCAAGATCGATCATGTGATAAATGTTCGGGTTAATGCCGGAAAGGAAAACTTATAGTTAAACAAAGTAGATGACATCGGGAAACAATACCATATGACCTAGACACATACCAAGGTTAGCTTATAGCATGACCTTACCCGTGTCATATAGCTATATGCAGTCCATATGGTCCATGTTTCCATCTAAAAATCAGTCCCTTGGGATCTGTCCCAGGGAGGGGATGTTCGAGTAGCATGTGTAGAGAGACGAGCATTTACTGTGCAAGGTAATGGAAATTCAGGGGCATGGGTTAGATGAGCATATAGTAGTTGTAGGACATTAAGGTATTGGAAACACACTATTGCATAAGCCTACACTCTTGGTATCAGGTCGTATTTACATTAGGTTGCACTCTACACTACTTTTTGCACTAGGTTGCTCTTTGTATCAAGTGGTATCTTGTGTCAGTGTATAGGGCTTAATGTATCTGTTTCCCTTTCTTTGATCAGTCCATATCTCTGGTAGTATTAGTAAGTTTCAGTCTTTTCTGTTAAGTAAAATCTGGTATCCTTATCTAGGTATCAATCCCATGGTCACCCTTTTTCCTCGAGTGCTTAGTTGTAGCTTGTCTTGGCACACATCTCCAGATACACTGCCATATGGTTAGTTCAATAGGGTGCCCTGCATCTCTGAACAGTTCACTGCATCCTAGTGTTTGCCATTGATTGTAAAAGTACAGAACAGTTTTATGGGAGGACTGAACTTAGACTCATAATACAAACTCGTTTGTACAAAGAAAGCCTAGGGACGAAAACCTAGGTACAGCAGTCTAAGTATAATTATTTATTTTAGATTCTGGAGGGTGACGGTAGAGACTCGGGAAGGCGACGACAGCCCTGCCTTACTCCTTGGACGATCGGTATGCGGCCTTGGCTCCTTGTGAAAAGATGGTTGGCGTTGGTGAAAAATGCTCTTCTTGCTCTCCTCCTTTTGCTCTTCTAGCTTCTCTCTCTCTGTGTATTTTCTTTCCGACTATTGGGGAGTCTCTCTGTATATGCGTGTTTTCTCTGATGTTGTCCCCTTTACAAGGGAATGGCACCTTGCTATTTATAATAGTAGGATGTGATCATTAGGGTTGCCAATGATTAGCTCTTGGAGATGGCGGCGGTCCGTAGATTGGTCAATCCAGGCCGTTCAGTTTTGATTGTGACGAATCCGAGCCATCGAGTGTAGATTATACCAAATCCCATTAGCAATTAATGCTGATTGGAATAAATCTTCCTCATAATGATCTTCTGATGTCTGCGAATAAATTAAATTTATTCTCCTGCCACGTGTCCCAGATTATTGGGATTTGATCCAATCTTTGATGGCAGTAAATCTGATAAATTAATCGGCTTAGGACACGTGTCCTAGGAGCCACTGGGGATCTGAACCATATGATGAGTGAGCCGTATATGACTTTGGGCCGCATAGGGTTAAGGCCACGTGTCAGGGCTGTCTGGGTAGTGGCCCTCCCTTGAGCCTTTGAACCACAGGGAGGTAATCATTGTGAGCCGCATAGGGATGCATCTACCTGAGCCGCATGGAGATGATCCTCTTGAACCGCATGAGAAGTCTTTACTCGAGCCGCATGAGGCTTTCTCGGCCTGAGCCGTATAGGACGGATTCATTCTGAACCACATAAGAAGTTCTTTGCTCGAGCCGCATGAGGCTTTCTCGGCCTGAGCCGCATAGGACGGATTCACTCTGAACCGCATGAGAAGTGCTTTGCTCGAGCCGCATGAGGCTTTCTCGGCCTGAGCCACATAGGACGGATTCACTCTGAACCGCATGAGAAGTGAGCCGCATACGAACGCCCACGTGGCAAGGCCACGTGGCATTTTTATGGCGCTCGGGGGATTTGTGTCAGAGATCTCTTTTCTCTTCCCCAGAGATTTGTCATTATGACAGAGTCATAATTACTTCTTTCTGTGTCGGGGCTATCACTTTTTCAGAGTTGTCAGCCGTCAAGCAATTAATACGAGAGGGCAGAGGAGAGGGCTGTCCTGCCACGTGTCTTTCTGAGCCGTATGGGATATCTTAGACCGCATAGCCCCTTATGCCGCATGACTCTCCGAGCCGCATGGGCTTTCTGAGCCGCATGGGGTTCTTTGGCCGCATGAGTCATTTTCTTTAGTATTTTCCATGCTTCTACAAGACCCCCTTCAAAGTTTTTAATTTGCAAAATTGAAATACTTTGAATAAGAAGCATGGCTGTGTTCTTCTAGCCGCATATGAAACCCTGACCGCATAGAGATCTTGGCCGCATAGGTTGTTCAGCCACGTAGGTGGTTCAGCCGCAGGGGACTGTTCAGCCGCATAGCTTCTCGCCACGTCATTATTTGCCACGTATGGCAATCGTTGGCACTTAAATGTTGTTGATTTTTTAAAGGCCGCTTTTTGGTGCGGGATCCGAGGAGCTTGGCCTTCATTTTTCGGCTTATTTTGATAATCGAAGAGTCGGTTTGCGTGCATGCACGGGGATCGAAACGCTTCGCCCTTGTTTATAAATATGGGTGACTTTAGTTAGAGGGACTTCTTTACCTTCTCTTTCGTTCACTCTTTTTTCTGTCTTCTCTTTCTGATCTTCTTTGTCCGCTCGTCGAAGCAATGGCTCCTAAGTCTTCTAAAGTCATTTCTGCCGCCGCGAAGGGCAAGAGGGTGACGTCTTCGTCAGCCGTCGAGCCTGAAGCGCCCTCTGACGTTCGTCCTATCTTCAATGGTAAGGGTTGCATTTGAATCTTGAGTACCCATGGCTCTGCTGCATATTTATGCACAAGCCTCCTACCAAGTTGATGGCAGAGCCGCATATGCTGTATGGGCCGCATGACTTTTTCATGCCCGAACCGCATAAAAAATGCCCCATGTTTGAATCGCAGAAGAAGGATTTAAACGCGTAAAGTCTCCTCTGAACGGAGCCGCATATATTTCTAGCAGGCTGAACCGCATAGCGTTTTTGCGCCGCATGAGTTCTTCTGTTAGAACTGTGTATATTCATCCAATCCGCATAAGCTATCTAGCTAGAATCATATGGAACTCCCGTCTGATTTGGGCCGCATGAGACTGTATTGATTCGAACCGTATAGGCTTTCTCGAAATTGTATCTCTTGAGACCCAACTGGACTGGAGCCACATAAGGCATTATTGACCTGAACCGCATGGGCTCGTGAGAGCTTCTTTATTCAGCGATTTTTTATTTTAACCATCTTTTAATCCTGTTTCTTTTTTTGTCCTTTCTTCAGTGAACCTCCCAACCAACCCAGCAGGAGAGCTCCTTGTGGGTTCAGCTCAATACGCCGAGGGCATGCGGCTTGATGATTTAATCCGTCGTATAGTGGATCAGCTTCCTACTAATGAGCCTAGGGAGAGGGTGGCTGCTATTAATAAACAACCTTTCCGCTTTCTTTTATCAATGATGAATTCGGGGAAGTTGGATGGAGAATATCTGAAACCGGCCTTTCTCTTTGGGGACGCCTTTTCCATAAAGAACTTCCGATTGCTGGATGTCTCAGAGCACTGGGATTTTTCTGTAGACGGGGTAGAGATTCATATCCCCGAGATGGAGCGGCATTACCCTCTTTCATGGTTTAACATGGTACCGTTGGGTAGGACAATGGTGGGCTCCCTGGCTCCTACCCAACAGGGAATGTTTGTGAGCAAGATCCACTACAACGGGCGCACGGGTTTAGTATGTGCGGACAAGGAATCCGTGAGTCGGACTGTGATGGGGATGCTCCCGGGCACTTTTGTAAACACGACTGGCCCTAATTTTACCTTCACTCTAGCTGATACTTTTTTGAATCAGCTCGCTCGCAAGGGGTCCTATTCCGTAGGCAGGTTGTCGCTGAATTGGATCAACCCCATTCCTACATGGACTAATCTTACCTTGTGGATTTTGAGAAAGTATGGGGAATTCCTTCGGGAAATTGATCTCTACTATGCCATCAGGGGTACCTGCTACGGGTTGCCCATTAACAAGCCCTTGTTTTGGCTCTATTGGAGCTGTATAATCGGCACACAGGGACTTTCTTTGCCTCCGGAGGAGAACTGGGGCATGCTCTTCATGAAATGAACGCTGTGTCTAGATTGCCGTGGGGAGGTGAAGCTTTTAAAGCATATACACCGACGAATGAAGAATTCGAAGACCTGGATCGACGATTTCCTGGTTTCGTTGTCGTGTACCAAGAACTGTTGTGTCATTATAGCGCCTGCCACCAGATGGCTATCAAGAAAGTAAATAGCTCAGAAGGGAACGCCCCTCACACCAAGGCCTGGATTTTGTATCTTTTCAAGTTGCGTCCTTCCGGTCAAGTTTCGTCTCGAACTCCTCGAACCCCGGAGGAGGTGAAGGATATGATGTTGAAGGTCAAGAAGTCGAGGTCTACCCGTGACCGGTTTGGGAGTAGCACTGACTCCCTCAGTTACTTTCACTATGGTACCCGAGAGATGTCTGATAAAGCGATCTTAGCTGGGTTCTTGATGGTGTGGCTACGCAATTGTGTAGTCTCGGGCGGCGCGGGTTCTATGGAAAGGATCAGCCGCCATTTCATTCTTCCTGCTGTAAAGTTGGTCTTCAAGGTAAGACTGGCGCTCCTTCCGGCCATGGTGTGTAGCATACACCACGGCCTTCACACCTTTTCATCCAAAGTCATTGCTCGTGATGTGTCGATGGACTTTAAACGGATAGAACTACCATACCACTACCTTATGGGGTGGTTATTGATGCACTATCGGTCGTTGATGAGGCCGGGACCTGATGAAAATGTCACCGATGATGACGCCTTCCTTTTCCGGTATCGTCATCAGCCTTGGGAACATGATACCATGCCGGCCTGCCGGAGGGCATTGGCAAGATTGATGGGCCCGAATTCTTCGTATCTCTCTCTGAATTCACCCCCGGATAAGTGAGGAGGGTACACGTTGACGGCGTTGATTCTCTCTAACTTTTATCTGAGAAGATGCTCCTTTGGTTACGCAACATCCGTCCCGTGCACCTGGTGTATCGTTACCGGAATAGAGTATACCTGGAGCCTTATCTGCCCAGTAGATTTTCCCGTCAATTCGGGTATAGTCAATTGTTCCTGGATCGCCCTAGCGCTTGCTTGAACTTTGAGGGCAGTGTGCTCGATGGCGTCCGGACTTGGCATTATTATAATACAACCCATACCCGAGCCAGCTTCTCACTCCCTGATGCCAAGGTGGAGGGTGACATCTTATATATAGCGGCCCTTTATCATGTTGCACGAGCAAGCCTCCTGTTGGTTTTGATATGTACTTCATTGCTGGCACCGGTTTGGCTGAAAAGCCAGAAGGGTCCCAAGAAAGAAGAGGAGGGCGAACAGGGTTCCTGTGCCGGACTCAGAGTCCACTAGGGCGGATGAGGAAGACGACGAACAAGATACTGATGACTTATCTCATTCTTCGGGCGAGGAGGTTGGGAATCAACCCCCTGTCGTGCCGGCTGAAAGGGCCGTGGGTCAATCGTCTACTCTGTCTGACGAAGTGGTGGAGGATCAACTATCTGCGGTACCTGGCCCTTCGCTTAAGCGAAGCAGTCGCGTGACTACCGCTGATGACCGAACTTATTCTACGAAGCACGCTGCGGTAAGACGTCGCAGGCTGTTTATTAATGATGAGAACGTTGTTCCTGAGGTGATTTAGGCTTCAGCTGTTTCCTTCCTTCTTCTTCTATGTTATGGCCTAATTACTTGTTTCTTTTGCTCTTTATAGGCGTCGGATGAGCTCGCTCCTCAGGACCCGATTACCGAGGCTGATCCGATCCTGTCTTAATTAGTTAGTGATGTGTGCACCGCTATCATTGCTGCTGGGGTGCTTCCGGTTGCGGCCGAGGATTCCCACCTTGCTGGGACCTCAACCCAGGGGACGGAGGCTTTACCGCGCCCGTCCCTGAGACATCCGAACCCCAACATGATGACTCTGTGGGTGGGGAAACTACGCCGGCTGAACGAGCCTCGTCCCCACGCTCTTCCCCCTGGTAATACAAATCGAACCATAGCTCGTGAATAAGCCTATGTGTTCTTGTCATCTTTTCTTTCAGATTATGTCGACTAATGGTTGCTTTGGATGTTCAGATCCTAACCCTTCGTTGCCAGTGATTGATGTTGCTGGATCGCACCCTACCGGAGAGGGCCTGACAGAACCTCTCTGTGTCGAGGGACCTTCGTCTGGGTCGAGCTCGGGGTCCCGGGTAGCAGTGCAACTGGGATAAGAGACGATGCCCCCTGTGTCCTCCTCTGCGAATGTAGTTTCAGGGGTCAACCTTTCCTCCCTGCCGAGCATCCAGGCTCTTCGGGCGGCGGAAGAGGAGTTAGCCGCCATCCAAGCATCTTTCCGTACAGAATTTGCTTCCTTGGTGGCGGGTGCGGTAACTTTTGAAGCTGCTCCTCCGGTATCGTCTGCCACTCTCCCTCTGACGCCGTCCTCTACGGAGGTCTTGGATGACGCGTTACAGGATGTGGTTGCCAGTTTCCATCGTCACTTGAAGAGAGGTGGTCGAGGCAGCAGTGGAAAGGGGGACTCCCTTTACTCTGGCCCGTCGATGTGCCGGTGGCCAGATTAACATCCTTAAGACACTCCCTGGAGGAGGGGAATTGGCTGCGCTTTTGGAGCCGAAGCTATTAGAAGCTGATCGTCTCGTGGCCCAGTTTCGCTTATTGCAACAGACTGATTTACCTGCGGTCATAAATCAAGAGCGCAACTTCCTCATTATTACGGTGGAGAAGGTGATGGCTGCCCGGGAATCGCTTAAACCGGCTATATTGAAGGACCGCCGGGATCTGACTCGGTTGCACGACCAGTGGAGCCGTCGGACTGAAGATTGCTCAACTCGGGAAGCGGATGCTTCCCGCGGGGTAACCGATACCCGGGAACATATCCTTGAACTCCAGAGAAAACTGGTTTTCCTGGAGTCAGAGCTTGAGGCTGCTCGTTTTGAGAAAGAGACTGCTATCCAGGAGGCTGATAAGTACAGTAGGGCTTCTGCTAATCTAGAGCTTGCCCTAAAGAAGATGGAGGACAACTGGCAGGCATATACGCATCTGAATGACGCAGAGCAATTATCCCAAGAAGCCGAGCGTCGAGTTAAGCAGAGGCTTGATCGGGGGACTGCCTTGGTGAAAAATCGTCTCTTGGAGTTGTGCAATGCCGAACTATTGTCGGCTTTTTTCTTTTTGTCCCTATTTTCTTTCTTTCTGAAGGGGACATGATCCCGAAATATGTAATGCTTTTTTCTTCCTTCAAATAAAGAGTACTTTCAATTCTGCCTTTCATTTGTATTGCCTGCTGCGCCTGTGATATTGTGGTGATGTTTTCCCCCGCATAGGGAATATATTTGTGGACCTGTTACCCATGGCGTACCTTGGTTTTAGGTAGAGGTAACAAGTTTGGTCAGGGTACCTGAAGCAGCCATAGCGAAGTGGTCATGGGTGCTCTTGGTATTGAGAAAAGGAATACCGTAGAGCAGCTGGGCTCCTAGGGCCTGATGAGGTGATAGGTTTGTGCTGAGAAATTTAGCTGAGGATATTTGTGGGCCTATTATCCTTGGCGTACCCTGGTTTAGGATACGGATAATAGGATGAAGGGGAACCGACATACTTGCTCAGAGGTAACTAGGACATGGCAAGTAGGAAGGTTTTTTAAACGTAGAGTCTTCCTACTCAGAAGTAATAAGAACATGGCAGGAGTGAACTCGACGGAGGATATTAATGGTCAACAGAGGACATTTGTGGTCAACAGAGGACATTTGTGGTCAACAGAGGACATTTGTGGACCTATTACCCTTGGCGTACTCCGGTTGTGGGTACAGATAATAGGTCGAAAGGGGATCATCATACTTACTCAGAGGTAATGAGGACATGGCAAGTATGAAGGTTTCTTCGACGGAGCCTTCCCGTTCAGAGGTAATGAGGACATGACATGAGTGGGCTCAATGAAGGAGGGCACATAGAACGACTCAGAGGTAATGAGGACATAGAAGTTCTATGTAAGGGGTGATTTATTTTTGGCGGAAGTGGAACGACTCAGAGGTAATGAGGACATGGCCGTTTGGGAAATTTGTGGATCGATTACCCTTTTTTGTGCACTGAAAGTGCGGGTATTGGATCATAGGGGAGGATCTCCTCCAGGAAGGAAGTTCAGAGGTATGATCATACATAACTTTCTATCTGAAAGAGTGACCGGAATGTGAGTTCAGAGGCACCATCGGGTACATGACTCGAGAATCTGGAGAATGGTGAGCGTGAGTTCAGCGGTACCAGCGGGTACATGACTCAAAAATCTGACAAACTATGAGGGTGAGTTCAGTGGTATCAGCGGATACATGACTCGAAAATCTGGAAAATTATGGGGTAAGTTCAGTGGTACCAGCGGGTACGTGACTCAATAATCTGGAAAATTATGGTAGTGAGTTCAGAGGTACCAGCGGATACGTGACTCGATAATCTGGGATGTTTGTTTAGACATAATATTTCTTCAGGAACTTGTCGTTGACGGGCAACATGAGCAAGTCTCCGTTTTGCTTAGCGAGGCGGTAAGCACCGTTGGAGAATACTGTCTCGATGATAATGGACCTTCCCATTTTGGCTGGAACTTGCCGGCGGTCTTGTGAGTCATGACCATTGGCCTCCGGACTGCCAGAACAAGATCGCCCACTTGGAATGTTCTGATTTTGACCTTCTTGTTGAAGGCTCCTTAGATGCGTGCTTGGTATAGCTCGATCCTTTGCTGGGCTAGGAGGCGCTTTTCATCTAAGGCCTCTAACTCTTGCAGTCGACGTCGGTAGTTGTCATCCGTCGTCAATTGATAAGTGAGGGCGACGCGGAGTGAGGGTATTTGAGTCTCTAATGGGAGAACTGCCTCACTCCCGTACACTAGGGAGAATGGCGTATTCCCAGTGGCTGTTCGAACTGTGGTGCGATAAGACCATAAGCATTCGCCGAGCTTCTCGTTCCAGTCGTATTTGTTGGAGGAGACAAACTTCTTGAGGAGTTTGATGATTGTTTTGTTGAATGTCTCTGCTAACCCGTTTGCTGTCGGGTTGTACGATGTCGAAGCGACATTCTTAATACGATGTTTATCGCAAAACCGATAGAATGCGTGGCTTGCAAACTGCGGACCATTATCATGAATGATCCTTCGGGCAGTCCAAAGCGGTAGATGACATGATGCTTAAGGAAGCTGATCACGTTTGAAGTCTTGACTTCTGCGAGTGGGACAGCTTTCGCCCATTTGGAGAAGTAATCAGTGATCGTAAGTATGAAGCGATGTCCTCGGAAGGATGGTGGGGTGATTGGACCAATGATATCCATTCCCCATGCTTCGAATGGCCAGGACGCCACTGTCGGATGTAGAAAATTTGGATGGTTGGTGAATGAAGTCCGCATGGATTTGGCAGGCTTTGCATTTTCTAGCATAATCTATCGCATCTGCCACCATCGTGGGCCAATAGTAGCCCATTTGTCGAAGGCGGTCTTGCAATTTTGGGCCGGGCTGGTAGGCCCGCAGACACCGTCGTGAGCTTCTCGTATGGCTTCTTTGGCTTCTGCATTTGACAGACACCGAAGCAGTAATCCGTCGTAGGAGCGGCGATACAGCATTTTCGTCTCTGTATCGTAGAAAAATCTGAGAGAACGCCGTCTGATAAAAATGGCTTCCTTTGGGTTCTCGGGCAGGATGTCGTAGACGACGAAGTCGATGAATGGTTGTCTCCAATCTGGGGCCTCATCGATCGTCTGGGCGGAATAACTCGCCACGAATTGCACATTATTCTTGGGACAGACCAGTTCGTGGCCTATCACATCCACCGATTGGCGATCATAATTCGGGACTACTAGGGAAGCGGCAAGACCAGCTAGGGCATCAGCTTCAATATTTCAGAGTCTGGGGACGTGCTCGATGAAGAACCCCTCAAATGACGAGATGATATCGATCGCTATTTGGTGGTCAGGGATCATGTCTTCGTGGCGGACTTCGTATGAGCCCCGGATCTGATTGACGATTAGTTGGGAATCGCCGTATGCTTCAAGGTATTCTACCCCCAGCTCTCTTGCAAGTTGGAGGCCAATGACCAGAGCGTTGTACTCGGCCACATTGTTAGAGCAGGGCTCGGTGAAGGAATAAGTGCGGTTAATCACCAATCCGGAAGGGGAGATCAGCACTACCCCGACTCCGATGACTATGTTGCCTTTAGGTCCGGTCCTTGAAGCACCGTCAAAGAACATTCGCCATATAGCCTCGTGAGAGGTTGCATGTGAGTTGGCGACCTCGTCTGGGATCTCTTCATATATTCTGGAGGACTCTGAGCCTGGGTGGGCTGCTAAAAAGTCCGCCAGGGCTTGACCTTTGACTGTCTTTTGTGGGACAAAGATCATATGATAAGGGGACAACAATATTGCCCATGTAGCGAGTCGAGAGCTGAGTGCCCCCGGTTTAGTCATGAGGACTCTGAGAGGGTTGACTCGTGAGATCACATGTATCGTTTGTCCGATGACATAGTACCGCATTTTTCTGAATGGCGAACACCAGGGCGAGGCATTCCTTCTCCACAGCGGTGTATCGGTGCTCTGGTCCAATCATCATTCGGCTGAGGTAATATATGGCCTGTTCATGGCCTGCGTCGTTGTTCTATGCCAGTAGAGCCCCAAAGGAGTGTTCCATTGCTCGTACATAGAGCATGAATGGTTTTCCAGGAACCGGGGCCACCAAAACTGGAGGATTTGACAAATATTCTTGATGCTGTCGAAAGCACGCTGACATTCCTCGTCCCATACGAACGAGACTCCTTTCTTCATGAGGTACGTGAACGGTCGGCATCGTCCGGAGAGGTTGGAGGTGAACCTCCTGATGTAGGCTAGCCTCCCTTGGAGGCCTCTGAGTTCGCAGAGATTTCTCGGGGGACCCATTTCCATGATTGCTTTTGTCTTCTTAGGGTCTACATGGATACCCTTTGCAGTGATGATGAAACCTAAGAACTTCCCGTTGGATCCGTCCAGAAAGGACTTCGTAGGGTTTATTTTCAAATTGTGCGCTCGTATTAGGTCGAATACCGTCCTTAGATCCTGCAGATGGTCTCCTTTGCAGCGGCTCTTAACGGCTATATCGTCAACGTAGCACTCCACTGTCTTGCGTAAGTGGTCTCTGAAGATAATGCTTATGGCTCTTTGATATGTGGCGCCGGCATTCTTCAAACCGAAAGGCATGACCGTGTAACAGTACGTGCCAATTGGTGTTCGGAATGAGGTATGCTTTTCGTCCTCAGGAGACATCTTGATTTGGTTGTACCCCGAGAATCCATCCATTAATGACATACGTTCGAAGCTGCATGTGTTGTCAATCATGATGTCTGTGATAGGAAGGGGGAACTCATCTTTGGGGCACGCCTCATTCAGGTTGCGGAAGTCGATGCAGATTCGAATCTTTCTATTCTTCTTGAGGACGGGTACTATGTTGGCGACCCAGTCTGGATGTTGCTCCTCATGAATGAAGCCGCTGGCTATCAGTTTGTTGACTTCGGCTTCGATCGCGTCCATGATGCCTGGGCGGAAGCGTCGCTGTTGTTGCTTGACTGGCTTCGCATTCGGCTGAATGTTGAGCTTGTGGAGGGCAATATCGGGGTCTAACTCCAACATGTCTTCATAACTCTATACGAACACATCAATATATTCTCTGACAAGTTTCAACAGTGATTCTCGCTCTTTGTTTGTTAGGCTCTTACTGACGAAGATCGGTTTGGAGAAGATTCGCTCCGAGGTCAACTTGTATAACCTCATCTTCAGTAGGAGGTTCTCTCAGTTCGAACCGCTTTTCCCATTGTGCATCCAATTGTTGGGCCCACGGCTCTAGCTCGAGGATCTCGGGGATTTCTTCGTCTTCCTCGTAAGCGTCGGCGAATGCCATGTTGACTGACATGACTTGTCTGAACACATCTCCGATGCTGGTATCCGAGTCGGAAGTTGGTGATCCGGTTGAACGTGACTTCCAGTCGCATTCTTCATCTAAACTTTCAGGGGTCGTAGTAGGCGTTACATACCCTAACCTGCATCGAGTTTTGCTATAGTAGTTCCGTGGTTTGCCCGCCGGGACTGGCGGCTTCAAAGGTAATCGTCGCCTAGTGCCGTAGTTCAAACCTGGCGTCGTCTCCAGATCATACCCCTGTTTCTGTATGAGATATTTGGATTGAGGGCTATAGAGATACAGAGGCAGTCTCCCGGCGTCTGACCCGAGGTCGGCTTCCTCTATGGTGAGGGGATGCGGGTTGTTCGTCCGGCCGAAGATGATCGGATGATCTCCTCCCTCGATTATTCGGTAAGCATCTTCTACTGGAGTAAGCTGGATCGCGGTGTACACATTTGTCACTTGTGTGTGTAGGTGAGTGCCTATACCGTGTTCCATAGCATACATTGTACATAGCTTATTGAGCTCGGTGTAGTTCAAAGATAACCCTTTATTGATGAAGTAAGGTATCTTTTCTAGGGGGATTACATCATCTACGGAGGGAACATCAGTGTGGGCGGCCACATACTTGGCCAGCTCCGGTTTCTCTTCGGCTACCCCCTGTGTGAATGAAGACTGAGAGGACGACCTGGGAAGTTTGATTGTCAGTAGTTCAGTTGATGGAGCAGAGCGTAGAGTTGTTAGCAGACTAGCGACCCCCAGTTTGGTATTTGATGTAGGGCGAGGAGTGGCTGGTTCGCTAGAAGTGTCAGACCTTGCATCGGGGTGACGACCCTTCTTGGGAAGGCGTATCGTCAGTGGCCAATCGGAGGGATTGAGCTTCTCCGTTTGACTGACTCTCGGTAGTCTGATTGTCAGTGGCCCCGTTGTGGGTCTCGGTACTTGGCCGGACCTTGGCAGCCGGATTATCATCTGCTCCTCCTGCGCTGAGAGGCTGATTGCGTCCTTCCGTAGAGTGGCGGTAAGGGGTGCGGACTTGCCCGATTTGCGAGCTTGGAGGTGGATCGTTAGGGGTCCCTCTGATCCCGTGGCCGTTTTGGTGCTAGCTTGTTCATTTCCTTCATCAAGGTGCCTTTTTGACTTTTTGTATAGGCAGGAGTCCGAGTAGTAGGATTCGACCCCTTTGAAGGGATCGATATCAGTAAATTCTGTCTTCACGAAGCCGTGTTTGTCGACATATTTGAAGCACTGGTGTAGCGTAGAAGGCACGATCATGTAATCGTGTATCCATGGGCACCCCAA
Organism: Iris pallida; assembly: GCA_029216955.1. Taxonomy (NCBI): domain Eukaryota; kingdom Viridiplantae; phylum Streptophyta; class Magnoliopsida; order Asparagales; family Iridaceae; genus Iris; species Iris pallida. The sequence goes on along the minus strand of JANAVB010034858.1, from coordinate 18,510 downwards.
GAGGATGTTATAAGAAGTGTCTGCATCTATGACGTAGCAGGTGACTTCGGATTGGAGGTCGCCAATTTGACACTTCAGACGAATCTTCCCAATAGGGTAGCTCCTGCCCGAATTGAAACAGCTGATGGCGGTGCTTGTAGGTGTCAGGCGATGCATTGGGATGCGGAAATAATGTAGCAGACCCTTCGAGATGATGCTTATGGAAGAGCCAGGATCTATGTGCATCCGATCCACCTTCATGTCGTCGATGTACCCCGTATAGTATAGCGGGCGATCGTGTAGGTTGGTCTTGATGAGCATGTCCTGCGGAGTGAAGACGATATTGGGCATCGCTCCCGTGCAGGCACTCTCTTGGAGATCCACGGGTGAGTCCTCCCCGGTGAGGTTGGATTGAGCCAGATAGACATCGGCATTTTGGAGTGCTTCGCTTAATGCAATACGAACGTCCTTGGAGAGCCTTAGGAGTTCGTACAGTGACAACTTGGCCGGTGTGTTAGCCAATTGTGCTAAGATGTCAAAGTTGTAGGGCCTCTCTAGCCCTTGGGCTGCTTCTTTTCGAAGAGATTTGTCGAAGCGAGTCTCCTTCGGCCTAGGCTTGTCGGTCGTCGAAGGCTGAGCCGGTCCCAGAGCATCAGTTGTAGTGGGTTGATGATTTTCAGCTGGATTGTCAACCACAGGTTGGGATTGCACTCCGGACCGCGTGACGACGGCTGTAGCTTCCTCGTTGTCTGCCGAGATTGTGTGGCAGGTCCTGACTTTTCTACTTTTCTTTTGTCGGTGGTAGATGGTGTGGGCCGAGTCACTTCTGACACTAAGTCTGGATGGATCCACATGACCTCCCCTCGTGATGTGGTGAGGGGTACTAGACCGGCAGCCTGATCTCGGGGAGGTGGAAGATTGGTAATCTCCATTGTCGCCAGAGGGACGGGGATCACCCCGTCTCGAGTCTTCGTCGAAGGGAAGCTACCAAATTGTACGGATACCATATTGGCCGCCACGGTTACCTCTTCGAAATCGATGGCCAGAGCGTTCGAATCGATGAGGTTCTGGATGTACCGTTTCAGCTGGTAGCAATCGTGTGTAGCGTGATGAACATAGCGATGATAATGGCAGTATTTCGGATTCTCTATCTCTGCCGGCCGCGGTTCCCGTCTTGGTAGAGGAAGCTGAATTCTGTCCCCTTGTATGAGCATGTCCAAGATGGGCTTAACGTAACTGTCTTCGAAGAAGTAATCGATTTGCGGCCATTGTTTGTCTGTTGGCTTTGGCTCAGGTTTTTGTGCAGTATCGGCCACCATAGCCTGCTTTCCCTTGCTGTCCCGATTGTTAGAGGGGCTACCCCCATTATCGTTGTTGGGACGCTTGCCTTTGTTTTCTCCTTCCGAGATGTGTAATCCCAGTTGGCGAGCCTTCTTCAGTCGTTCATCGGCACTTGTGGCGCTGATGATGAATGTCTTCCAATCTTTGAATTGACTTTCGCCCATCCAGAGACTGATTGTTGGGAGCAGTCTCTTTTGGCAAATTTTAATTAAAGAGGAATCTGGATTTTCGGAGGGCAGCTTCATGGCGGTTTGGCGGAACCGCTCAATATAGTTCCTTGTCAACTCCTTCTCCCCTTGGACGACGTCCATGAGGGTGGACATGGTGACGTCCTGCCCTACTTCGTAGAATCTCTCCAAGAATAGGCGCTTGAAACCGACGAAGGAGTGGATACAGTTGTCTAGCAGATTGTGATACCAATCGAAAGCGACTCCTTCCAATGTCCCAATGAATAATCGCGTGAGGATAGCATCATCATGGGGCAGATGGTCGGTGGTGACCTCGAAGTAAGTGATGTACCGACTTGCTGAGGTCTTGCCATCATACGGGTTGATATTGAACGGCTTATATTTTGGTGGGAATGGAACATCCCTCCATTCGGCAGGGTATGGTTGCCGTATTCTGAGGTCTTGAGCATTTTCTCGGGCATGGAACATGGCTCGGAGCTCCTGGACCTCTCTTCTTACTTCTCGGGCCTCATCTGTCGCGGTAGGGGCTTTTATTTCGGGAGGATTATTACCCGGGTTTGATGCCACTGAGTTCGAGTCCGCATTGACCGCGGGACCCGTGCTTGTTTGGCCAGGTGTTCCTCCTTGCAGAGTTGGAAGAGCGGCTTTGATTTCATCTAGAGACTTGACCAAGGCCTGCAGTATAGCCTCCAAAGTATCGATGCGTTGGCGATCGTTGGAACCACCTTGGTTGCTGTCCGTCATGAATACCGTCCTTACATGAGGAGTGATAGAAGAAACGGTGGAGGATGTGCCCTCCGAGTCATACCCATGCACCGAGAAGTCATCGGGGTAGGTGGGAATGTTCTCTTCGGGCTCGGACTCGGAGGGAACGGTATCCCCAGCCTCGGAGCTTGCTTCGTCTTGAGAGCCATGGATATCTTCGGGGACATCAGCGTTTGTTGTACCTGATGGGAGAGTGGTTTCCCCGGGCTCGGCTCCTTGAAACATCGGATTGTTGTGTATGTTCGGAGGAGTGCTACCCCCAGTTCCCACGACCCCCAGTGATGTGGATGATGAATTTCCCATTGCAGCAGATTTTGTCTTTGAATGGGTGTGTTGGAATATTCCGGTGGAGGACAGCCGTTTAGACGATAGTTTCTTAGCTGCAGTGGTTGATATCTTGGGGCTGGAGATGCTTGCCTTCTTTTCTCTCCCCTCGGCGGGGATTTTCTGAGTGGAATTGCAGGAGACAACAGGAGGTGCCTCGTCTTCTGAGCTCGAATGCCGTAGTCTTTGGAAGACGGACGGCCGGTCTTCCATTGCTGCCGCGTTGTTGCAACAGCAGTTGACGATGATTTGGGTGCAGTGATGTCCAAGCGAGGACTCCTTGTACGCCGAGGCTCCTTCTCTTTCCTTGTGCTTGTGGAGGATCGCCTCACGCAGGTCAGAGGAACCACTTTGTCCTTTTGCCGCCGGGGACTGGACTCGAGCGGTTCTATACAACTTTCCATCAGAGGCCCGTGTGATAATCAACGGGACGCCCCAATAGTTAGAGGTTGGGACAGCTGCCTGGGCTTGGTGAGCCCGCGCTGCCCTAGACTTCCTCCTTTTAGCACTTGTGGGTGCGTAATAGGAGGAGTCCAAGTTGAACACCACAGAGCCTGGCTTATCATCCAGAGAACCATCAGAGTCAGGACCGCATGAGAGACGGTCGAAGTCTGATCGAGAGAAGCGTGGAACGGTCGCTATGCGGCTAGAATTGGGTGCCATGCAGGCTGTCTGCATGCGGTTGTCTTCTGCCGTTGGATGAGGTGTTTTTATGCGGCTAGGAGTCGCGACCGTGCAGGCTGGCCGCATGCGGTTGGCAATTGTGGCTGCATGGGTTTTCTGCAAACGATTGACTTTTTTAGCCGCATGAGTTTCATCCATGTGGTTGGCAACTGTAGCCGCATAATCTATACGGCTGACAGATGTGGCCGCATGAGTTTTCTCCATGCGGCTGGCGGATGTAGCCGCATGAGCTTTCTTCCTGCGGCTAATACCCTTATGCGGCTCGGATCTCATAGAGTTCCTCTTTGCCCCTGCAAGTCCAGCATCATAGTATTTTCTTCTGTCGGACTTGGGGACAGCAGAGTTGTCTATGGTCTGAAGTGGGGCCGCAGGAGAGTCTTTCTCACCGTCTTGAGCAACAGAGGGTATTTCTGCAAGAGCTTCAGTAGGAATAAAGGATCGGGGTCTCCACTCCTTGCGGGCCTTCTTTGTGCTGGCTCGCTTATGGACCGGGCCAGCGCTCTTGTCGGAGAGCATTTCTTCGAACGCCTGTTGGTCGAACCGGACGACCATCTTCTGTTGTGTGGAGCCAAGCTTGGCTGTATCCGATTGCGTCACCAACTCCTCAGCCATGGAGAAGTTTGTCCCCAGCAGAGTCGCCATCGTGTTTGCCATTGATTGTAAAAGTACAGAACAGTTTTATGGGAGGACTGAACTTAGACTCACAATACAAACTCGCTTGTACAAAGAAAGCCTAGGGACGAAAACCTAGGTACAGCAGTCTAAGTACAATTGTTTATTTTAGATTCTGGGGGGTGACGGTAGAGGCTCGGGAAGGCGACGGCAGCCCTGCCTTACTCCTTGGACGATCGGTATGCGGCCTTGGCTCCTTGTGAAAAGATGGTTGGCGTTGGTGAAGAAATGCTCTTCTTGCTCTCCTCCTGTTGCTCTTCTGGCTTCTCTCTCTCTGTGTATTTTCTTTTCGACTATTGGGGAGTCTCTCTGTATATGCGTGTTTCTCTCTGATGTTGTCCCCTTTACAAGGGAATGGCACCTTGCTATTTATAATAGTGGGATGTGATCATTAGGGTTGCCAATGATTAGCTCTTGGAGATGGCGGCGGTCCGTAGATTGGTCAATCCAGGCCGTTCAGTTTTGATTGTGACGAATCCGAGCCATCGAGTGTAGATTATACCAAATCCTATTAGCAATTAATGCTGATTGGAATAAATCTTCCTCATAATGATCTTCTGATGTCTGCGAATAAATTAAATTTATTCTCCTTCCACGTGTCCCAGATTATTGGGATTTGACCCAATCTTTGATGGCAGTAAATCTGAGAAATTAATCGGCTTAGGACACGTGTCCTAGGAGCCACTGGGGGATCTGAACCATATGATGAGTGAGCCGCATATGACTTTGGGCCGCATAGGGTTAAGGCCACGTGTCAGGGCTGTCTGGGTAGTGGCCCTCCCTTGAGCCTTTGAACCACAGGGAGGTAATCATTGTGAGCCGCATAGGGATGCATCCACCTGAGCCGCATGGAGATGATCCTCTTGAACCGCATGAGAAGTTTTTACTTGAGCCGCATGAGGCTTCCTCGGCCTGAGCCGCATAGGACGGATTCACTCTGAACCGCATGAGAAGTCTTTGTTCGAGCCACATGAGGCTTTCTCGGCCTGAGCCGCATAGGACGAATTCATTCTGAACCGCATAAGAAGTTCTTTGCTCGAGCCGCATGAGGCTTTCTCGGCCTGAGCCGCATAGGATGGATTCACTCTGAACCGCATGAGAAGTGCTTTGCTCGAGCCGCATGAGGCTTTCTCGGCCTGAGCCGCATAGGACGGATTCACTCTGAACCGCATGAGAAGTGAGCCACATACGAACGCCCACGTGGCAAGGCCACGTGGCATTTTTATGGCTCTCGGGGGATTTGTGTCAGAGATCTCTTTTCTCTTCCCCAGAGATTCGTCATTATGACAGAGTCATAATTACTTCTTTCTGTGTCGGGGCTGTCACTTTTTCAGAGTTGTCAGCCGTCAAGCAATTAATGCGAGAGGGCAGAGGAGAGGGCTGTCCTGCCACGTGTCTTTCTGAGCCGTATGGGATATCTTGGACCGCATAGCCCCTTATGCCGCATGACTCTCCGAGCCGCATGGGCTTTCTGAGCCGCATGGGGTTCTTTGGCCGCATGAGTCATTTTCTTTAGTATTTTCCATGCTTCTACACCTAGGGATCAGTCATGGTGCACTGTCCATTTTGGTTCAGTCCTCATATTCTTTTGTTCTAGCTTTGAGCACCTAAGGTATCAAATCCTACCAGGTTCAGTCAAGTAACCAAGGGTGCATACATATGGTCATCAGTTCCAGGAAACAGGGGTACCCATTGTCAGGTATTTACTAATAGGATAGGCTAGGCCTAGTACACCCCATTGAAGAGCAGTGGAAACGAAATAGGGAAATTGTATTTGGCACTGATATTAAATTTTCACCATGTATTAGTTTGTGTCAAATCACTGAGGATTGGTCAAACAGTATCTATAGAAACTCTAGTATCAGGAAGGTATCTAAGCCTGGATATAGGTTAAGCCTATCACTTGTATCAGTCCTGAATAAGTACATAAGGTGGACCAAGCCTAGGTATTACTTTATCCTGTTGAACAAGAACTTACAGGCAATGAAGTGGTATAACAGTTGTAAAACCCCTCGAAATATTTTATTTATTTATTATTTATTTTTTACTAAATTTTGTTATTTGTTAAATAAATGTTAGTATACTAATTATTAATTATATATAAAGTTTGGACATATATGTATATATATATGAAAGTGTTTGTGTGTGCATTGTATTAGGAACTCTAATTCATTTAGTTTATTTATTAGATTATATATATTAGATTATATATATATATATATATATATATATATATATATATATATAGTGTTACTTTTCATTTGGTATTATTATTAGATTATATATATATCTATACTTATATAGATATGGTGTTTCAATTCAGAGCAAACCCAAACCCATTTCATGTATCCTAACCCTAACCTTAGCTCAGCCCATGGGCCATCTACCCTCACCCTAACTTAGGTCCAAACCCATTAGGGTTTCCTAACTTGTGGATCTAATATATATATATATATATATATGTATCATCCAACTACTCTCAACCCTAACCCTAACTTCACACAACTCCATCTCTTTCCATCCTCACCGCCACCCCTAGCCGATCCCGGTGACCCTTCCTTCCGCCTCCTCTCCCTCAACCGAGGCCTCGCCGTCGGACGACGAGAGCGCGGCGTTCCCCGCACGCCCGCGCGCTGCACCCGACCCGCCCGCTGATCCCGGCGACCCTCCTCGTCGGCGCGACCCCCCTCATCGGCGAGCCACCCCCCTGCGGCGTGGCCAGGTAACCCCGACCCCCCCCCCCCCCCCCGTGGCGCTATCACGTGGGAAAAACCCCCCATGCATGCTTTAAATCTAGTTTTAGGGATTAAAATCTGATTATTCAGTTTATTATAATGATTGTATTTGTGTATAAATTGATGATTAATTAGATCTAATCGTAGGAAATCATTGGTAATTAAGTAGAGGTTCTGCCCTAATTTTTGTGAGAATTAATATTAATTATTGGCATTTATTTTTAATTAATTATGAGTTCTTGATGCTAGTAATTATATAATTGTGTTTACGGTTTTAATCTTTAAGTGATACTTTTATTATGAATTAAATACAACTTTGTACATGAAAAAGTTTGTAAAATTAATATAGTATTTTAAAATAATTTTTCCAGAATTTATAGAATTTAATTTATAATTATTTTATGTGAAAAATAGTGAATTTAAATTGTTTAATTAATTCTGTTTGATTCATATTATTTAATTAGTAAATAATTAAATAATATAAATTATATGGAAAATATAGATTTAAATATAAAGTATGTTATGGAAATTTTCCAATATTATATTGGTTTTTAAAATATTTTATTTAGATTTATCTAGTGAGTTTTTGAATTAATCAAATCAATTATTAAATACTGTTTTCAATTTATATTATTTATTTGGTTAAGTAATTAAATAATATTTATTGGATAGAAAATGTTTGTAAAAATATACTCTTCTGTATAAAAATAATTCCAATATTTAATTATAGTTATTTATAATTATTTAGATTTAGTTGGGTAATTTCTAGATTTATTAAATAAGTTATATATATTATATAATTAATTGTTATTAATTATATAAATATTGTAATTTTGTGAAGTGATAAGATTCTGTTAGAAATGTGTAAATATGATATTTAGGAATTTATTTTATGTATTTTATATATATTTACAAAAATTTTAAGATTTAAAATGAAATGGATTCCATCTCGCTATACGGAGAGCGGGGGCAGACATAGCCAGCTACGTATATTGAAATGGATTCCATCTTGCTATACGGTCACGGCTGTCTAGATACATGAGGGTTTATCTACAAGCCAGCAGTCTCTTAAGGTCATGAACAAGCCTATTGTCTCAATCACAAGCAAGTAAGTAAAAGTTACAAGATGTATGATCATTAAATATACAATAATAAGGCGTCCCAAATATTACATATTCAGCTGATCATGAAGCTAGTCGTTACAAATGTGAGGACTAGCAAGAGTTTAGTCATACATGATCAACCCTAGGATCTGTCAATCATGTTACAGCCCGTAGGCAGACAGTAAGTAAAGTGCAATCGAGCTAAACAGGTGCTCGTCGGCTAAACGCCTCAAAAGAATATTTTTACAATAAAGTGGGAGATCAAAAATAAACCCACTCGTTGCCAGGGTTCCGTCTAGTGGCCACAATCTGGCTGGAAGGTCGGTAGATCCTCTGGAGCTGCTCCGAAATCTGGCCATACAAAACCAGCTGGGTCAGACCCCAGAAAGAGCAAGTGCCACAAAGGAAGCTTCACTTAGGAACTAAAACCAGCAATCAGCACAAGAGTATAAATAAAAGTAAGAACTGGAAATAAAGAAAATACATCAGGATGATATACGACGAGATAACCATAGAACTATTCAGATAACCAGGTTACAACCCGTAAACCAAACAAGGACCGGGGTTGTAACCCTTCGTCTGAACAGAACTTGGAATTCTCACCATTTATCGGTAAAATAAATACAAGCTTTCTGGTCATGCAGTAGTCTGGAACAGGATCAGGACAAGGCTAGACAGGTTAGACTCCATCCAATCACTTCACGGCCAAGCAAGAACTACGGCTTGATACTTTAACTAACTAGGGTTGTCACAAGCCTAATTACTAACAAGATGCAGTGAGATTATTCCACAGCCACAAGCCCTGCAGACCATCCAGGTTACCCAGGTCGAAAGATTAGGGTTGAATTCAGGTGGGTACATCGTCCAGGAAACGCATGTACCCTTAAGTAGCTTGAAGGGTGCAACACATGACAATGTGCTGGAAATGTGCCCTACTCGACGGCAGGCTACAGATCCCAGGCGCGCCCAGGTAACGGGATTGCCTGTAGCTGGGAAATCTCTTCATGACTAATGTGTTAATCTAGTTATTAACCTTAGTCCATTTCAATAGGTACTCCTGCCCGTGGTACTCAGGAGCTCCCTCCCTAGACATGATGCAAGACAGGACTGGTTTATTTGTACAAGCACAATCGCCCACGGTGTCCATGTTATTATACAGGTCATGTCATGTCAGGTAGCCGTCGCAACAGCTTATCAGATATATCATGTCAGGTTTATCATGTCAAGTGTTCTTGTCAGGAGTGCGCCACGACGGGCCACTATCAGGTCATGTCAGATTTTCTTGTCAAGAGTGCACCACTACAGGTCACTATCGTGTCATGCTCAGGTATCATTTCCAAACATATTAAACAAATCCATGATTATCAAGTTCATGACAAAAGGTGTAAGGATATAAAATGGACGTAAAATATCTAATAAAGGAGTTACAAAACATGGGCAAATAATGATAAATAATAGTACACAAGAACATGAGAAAGTCATGCGGCTCAGTCATATGCGGCCAGGAAAGGAGGGGGCGCATGCGGCTGGAACTACAAGGGCGCCAGCGGCTGGAAATGCAAAGGCGCATGCGGCTGGAATTAATCGGGATCATGCGGCCCGGACTCAGAAGTCCATGCGGCCAGGGTCTAGGGTTCTCATGCGGCTCGGGGATCAGGGCCTATGCGGCTGGCAAGTGTTTGAGTTAATGCGGTTCAGGGAGGTGAGCGCATATGCGGCTCGAATTAGAAAGGGGTCTTCATGCGGCTGATGGCGAACTCAAGTCCATACGGCTCACATAGCAAAACCCATGCGGCCCGGAAGAAGTGAGGGCGCATGAGGCTGGGTCAATGCGATGGCTTATGCGGCTGGGGGAAACAGTTGCATATACGGCTCGAGAAGAGTTCGTTCCCAGCCCTGCGACTAAGTCCATGTAGACTCATGTAGCTGATGGGAGATGAGCCCATGCGGCTGAGTATGAGACTCAGTCTCATGCGGCTGGGACTAAGTTTCATGCGGTTTAGAAGTACAAGGGTCTCATACGGCTGATGGCGACTTGCCGCATGAATACTCATGCGGTCAAGTACAGCCATGCGCCAGGGAACTGTTCTTCTTCTCCAAAATTCCGAGGAGAAGAACACTAGGAACCCATGCCTTCCAAGCTTCATAAAACTTTATCCGGAGCCCAAATCCGAACTTCCATAGGTCAAAATGGGGTAGAACAAAATTCTCTACAATATGGAACCATCAAAACATAGAAATAACAAGATTAAGTAGATCAAAACCCAAGAAATCCGAAAATAAAATAAACATAGATCTACAAGAATCTAGCCATGGAAAGTGAAAATGCTAAGTACTAAAGTGCTTTAGAATGTAGTAAGGAAGAGAATGAAGTAATAAAGTTGGAGTTCCTCCATGAAGCAAGTTGCACTTGCCTAGACCTTTCTCTTCTCTCTCTGGTAGGTAGGAATGTAATGAGGAAGAAGAAGATGAGATTAATGAAGAGAGAGAAAAGAATGGGCTAATAAATACAAATGGTGGTGGTAGGTAGGGGGTTCATCCAAGGGTTCATCATGAACCCAAGCAAAACCAAGCCAGGTCGAACCAACCAACCCGAACCAGGAATAGACCAAGCCAAGAAGAAAATGCCAAGTCAGGAAATCATGCAATAAAATACGTACACGTATTCCAAGAATACGTGATACGAACCACAGGCATTACAACTCTACCCACCTTAAAAGAATTCCGTCATCGGAATTTAATCAAGAGGCTAGAGGAGCAATGACAAGCTACATTAATCACATGCAAGCTATAACTAGGCAGACAATCACTCATTCAAGCAAGGAATCGAAGGCATAAGGCATAAGAAAGACATTATACCTCACGAGTCAAACAAGTCGGGATATCGCGATCGGATATCATCCTCACGCTCCCACGTTGACTCCCCCAAAGAGTGATGACCCCAAGCAACTCGGACTAACTTGATAGTCTTGTTTTTGAGGATCTTCTCTCTCTGATCCAATATAGACACGGGCCTCTCCTCATACGAAAGGTTGGTACCAACAAACAATTCCGAATGATCCAGGATATGGCTCGGATCTGGGATATACCGTCGTAATTGGGATACATGGAACACGTCATGCACCTCGCTTAGCGACGGCGGAAGAGCGAGACGATATGATACATCTCCTACTCGCTCCAGAATGTCGAACGGTCCTATATACCTAGGACTAAGCTTTCTCCGGACGCCGAAACGAATGACGCCACGGTTAGGCAAAATCCTCAGGAATACATGATCGTCGACCGAAAACTCGAGAGGACGCCGATAAGAATCGGCCCAATGGCGCTGGCGATCTTGGGCAACTCGAAGATGATCTCTGACCCTTCTGACCACTTCAACTGTCTGAGCGATCATTTCTGGACCAAGCATCTGTCTCTCTCTCCAACATCATCCCAGGCTAGCGGGGATCTGCACTTCCTACCATATAGTGCCTCGAACGGTGCCATCTGGATACTGGCCTGGAAACTATTGTTGTACGAGAATTCTACCAGGTGCAAGTGATCTTCCCATGAACCACCAAAGTCAAGTGTACATGATCTCAACATATCTTCAAGAGTCTGGATCGTGCGCTCCAACTGACCATCTGTCTGCGGGTGATAAGCTGAACTGAACTGGAGGCGAGTCCCCAAACTCTCTTGCAAGCTACGCCAAAAGTGTGACGTAAATCTAGAATCTCGGTCCGAGGTAATACTGACTGGCATACCGTGCAATCTGACAATCTGCCTGAGGTACATCTCCGCTAGCTGAGCCGTCGACTGACCAACTCTGAATGGAAGGAAGTGAGCTACCTTCGTGAGCCGATCAACTATAACCCAGATAGCATCTCTGCCAGCTGGGGATCTAGGTAATCCAGTCATGAAATCCATGGTCACATGCTCCCACTTCTATTCTGGAATCGGTAAGGGCTGAAGAAGTCCAGCCGGTCTCTGATGTTCAGCCTTGACTTGTTGGCAAACCAAACACCGAGAGACAAACCGAGCTATCTTCCGCTTCATGCCATTCCACCAGAAGTGCTGACGGATATCACGGTACATCTTTGTACTGCCGGGATGGATGGAATACTGAGAACTGTGAGCCTCTGACATGATCTCCTGCCTGATATCTCCACTGGGTACACAAAGACGCTTTCCATGTCGAAGTGTACCGTCCTCATGAATGCATAACTCTGGTCTTCGTCCTGCCTCACACTCTGTCCCGAGTCGCTGAAGCTTGGAATCTGCTGACTGTGCCATCCGAATCCTTTCGACTATAGTGGACTGAACTTGCATACTGGCCATCAATGCCACACTGGTAGGGAGAACAACTTCTATACCCATCTTCTAATGATCTGCTAACAGCTCTGGCTGTGCTGTTAGGAAATAAACTCTGGCTCTCCTGCTCAAAGCATCTGCAACAACGTTGGCCTTCCCAGGATGATACTGCAGGTTGACATCATAATCCACAAGAAGCTCCAGCCATCTCCTCTGACGCATATTTAGATCCTTCTGGGTGAAAACATACTTCAGGCTCTTGTGGTCGGTGAAAATCTCCACCCTATCTCCATACAAATAGTGCCTCCACAACTTAAGTGCAAACACTATCGCTGCCAGCTCCAAGTCATGGGTTGGATAATTCCTCTCATGATCACGAAGTTGTCGTGACGCATAGGCTATTACCTTTCCATGCTGCATCAGAACACATCCTAAGCCTCTGCCTGAAGCATCACAATACACTGAGAATCCTTCGGTCCCATCTGGAAGCGTGAGAATAGGAGCTGTTATCAATCCTCGCTTCAACTGCTCAAAAGAACTCTGACACTCTACCGTCCAAGCAAACTGCGCATCCTTGCGGGTCAACTGCGTCAATGGCGCTGAAATTTGAGCAAAATCTGAAACAAATCGCGTAGTAGCCGGCCAATCCAAGAAAACTACGAACCTCTGCAACTGTGCTGGGCACTGGCCATGACTCAATAGCCACAATCTTCTGGGGATCCACTTCTACTCCTCCTCTGGTGATGATATGACCCAAGTACGAAATGCGATCGAGCCAGAACTCGCATTTACTGAACTTGGCATATAACTGGTGCTCCCTGAGAATCTGAAGAACAACTCTGAGATGCTGCTCATGCTCCGCCTCACTCTTGCTGTAGACCAGGATGTCATCCAAGAACACAATCACAAACTGATCTAAGTAAGGCATGAAGATGCGATTCATGAGGTCCATGAATACTGCCGGCGTATTGGTTGCTCCAAAAGGCATAACAAGGAACTCCCAATGCCCATATCTCGATCTAAAAGCTGTCTTCGGGATGTCCTGCTCTCTGACTCTGATCTGATGATATCCTGAGCGCAAGTCGATCTTCGAAAATACTGATGCCCCTTTGAGCTGATCAAACAAGTCATCTATCCTCGGGAGAGGGCATCTGTTCTTGATTGTCACTGAGTTCGAGGTACGATAATCAACACATAGCCTGGACGTACCATCCTTCTTTTTCACAATAAGCATCGGGGCTCCCCAACGTGATCCACTAGCACGAATGAATCCCTTGGTTCTGAGTTCCTCAATCATCTTGTACAAGATCTCCAATTCTGATGGCACCATCTTGTAGACTCTCTCTGACACTGGGGCTGTTCTGGGAATCAAGTTTATAGTGAACTCGATCTCCCACTCTGGAGACATACCTGGTAACTCTTCTGGGAAAACATCTGGGAACTCATCCACTATCCTGGGCAACTGCATTGCTGCTACTTCCATCCGCAATACTGGAGGAGAAGGTTCAACTGCTCCTCTGGAAAAGGAAAACTCTGGCTCACCTGGAATACTAAAACAACCCTACCAATATGGCAGTCTATTCTAGCATACTGGTTCCTCAACCAATCCATCCCTAAGACCACATCATAATCGGCCATTGGGAACTCTATCAATCTAGCGGGGAATTCTCTACCGCTAACTACGATCCGACACGAGGAAAACACTCTATCTACTCCCACAAGTCCGTTACCAGTAAGTATATTGAGCCTTACTGATAATGACTCGGGCTCCAATCCTACCCGTGTCGCGAATCGTGCAGACATAAAAGAATGCGATGCACCAGAATCAAATAAAGCTGAAGTTGGAAATGAGTTGACGAGAATAGTACCTGCCACTACCACACCTGGTGCCAATCCTTCCTCTGCGGTCATCACCATAGCCTGACCGTACCCTCGGGGTGCTGGTCCCCTCTGCTGGAATCCTCGCTGCCTGCTCTGACTCAAGGCTTGGGCTTGTGCATACTGCTGGGGGTTCTGCTGCTGGAACATCTGGGACTGAGGCGGCAAGGGCCTCGGTAATGGGTACTGCTGCTGCTGCTGGACCGGTGCTGGTCCTCTCACCGAAGAGCTAGAAAGGTTAGACGATGATGAACCACCCCTGTTCGGGCAGGATCCAACCCTGTGGTCTACTACTCCACAAACCAGACACAATCCCTGTGCCCTGCAACACTCTGCCACCACATGGCCTGGCTTCCCACAATGAGAACATTCCACTGCGGAAGACTGCTTCTGCTTCTGCTGCCGCTGAGGGTACGTCGGGTTGAATGCTGAACCGACGTTACTGAGGCCGTTCGCCTCGGAGCTCCAATAGTCAAAGCCCTGGCTGCCGGGGCTGGTGCTGAAGATTGATTCATCTGGCCGTGAGATCTCTTCCGACCTCCGGTCCTATCCACAATCCTCTGGGAGGTATACTCATGCCTCCGGGCTGCTCTCAAGACTGCATCAAAAGTCTGATGCTCAAACTGCTCAATTGCTAACAAGATCTCCAGGTGAAGCCCCTGCTGGAATCGCTGGGCTCTATCATACTCGGTTGTCACCAAGGTGGGAGCAAACCGACTGAGTCCAAAAAACTCGACCGCATATCCGTCGACCGTCCTGCCTCCTTGCTTCAGATTGGTGAACCTGGTCTGCAGATCATACCGAGCCACGGCATCGAAATACTTGGTCTGGAATCTCTCTCTGAACACCGCCCAAGCAATAGGTGCTGCTAATCCAACGGCCTGAGCTGTCCACCAGCTGCGGGCAAGATCTAACAACTGCAGGCGCACAACTGCCACCTTCTCGTTCTCTGGAGTCCTGGCTGCTTCTAGAACCACCTCTGTGTCCTGAAGCCATGCATCTGCCGCAATAGCATCTTCACTACCGTCGAAGAATGGAGGGTTCAAGCGCTTGAAGCTGTTGGCCGCGCTGTTACCCTGATGACCACCCTGGGTCAAAGCATCCGCCACTGCCTATTGCAAGGCATCTCCACGACGATCTTAAGAAGCTATCAAGGTCCTGACGAGTCCTACTAATGTGCCATCATCAGGTTCGGCAGGCTGAACTGGCTGAACTGGGGGCTCTTCTCCAATAGGCACGACTCTGGAGGCTACTCCGGAATGCTGGGCTTGATCCCCAGGTTGCTGCTGGTCCGCGGGAGGTGCTCCGCCTTGCTGGCCGGCAGGACCACGAATAATACCGCTGAAGAAGACGACATAGGGAACAATAAGGAAGGACCAGGATAGATCAACGATACAAGCACATGATCAGGACAAGAATTCAGGGATTCAGAAGGTACGAGCAGAGATCAAAGACGGATACTGATTGAGACATCTATTCGGTAAACCCTCACATATCTTGATTTACAAGACTTGCATGGGCCACCACTTAAACCATGTCACACCCCAGAACCAGAATACTGGAGAGCGGGGGCAGACATAGCCAGCTACGTATATTGAAATAGATTCCATCTCACTATACGGTCACGGCTATCTAGATACATGAGGGTTTATCTACAAGCCAGCAGTCTCTTAAGGTCATGAACAAGCCTATTGTCTCAATCACAAGCAAGTAAGTAAAAGTTACAAGATGTATGATCATTAAATATACAATAATAAGGCATCCCAATATTACATATTCAGCTGATCATGAAGCTAGTTACAAAATGTGAGGACTAGCAAGAGTTTAGTCATACATGATCAACCCTAGGATCTGTCAATCATGTTACAGCCCGTAGGCAGACAGTAAGTAAAGTGCAATCGAGCTAAATAGGTGCTCGTCGGCTAAACGCCTCAAAAGAATATTTTTACAATAAAGTAAAAGATCAAAAATAAACCCACTCATTACCAGGGTTCCGTCTAGTGGCCACCATCTGGCTGGAAGGTCGGTAGATACTCTGGAGCTGCTCCGAAATCTGGCCATACAAAACCAGCTGGGTCAGACCCCAGAAAGAGCAAGTGCCACAAAGGAAGCTTCACTTAGGAACTAAAACCAGCAATCAGCACAAGAGTATAAATAAAGTAAGAACTGGAAATAAAGAAAATACATCAGGATGATATACGACGAGATAACCATGGAACTATTCAGATAACCAGGTTACAACCCGTAAACCAAACAAGGACCGGGGTTGTAACCCTTCGTCTGAACAGAACTTGGAATTCTCACCATTTATCGGTAAAATAAATACAAGCATTCTGGTCATGCAGTAGTCTGGAACAGGATCAGGACAAGGCTAGACAGGTTAGACTCCATCCAATCACTTCACGGCCAAGCAAGAACTACGGCTTGATACTTTAACTAACTAGGGTTGTCAAAAGCCTAATTACTAACAAGATGCAGTGAGATTATTCCACAGCCACAAGCCCTGCAGACCATCCAGGTTACCCAGGTCGAAAGATTAGGGTTGAATTCAGGTGGGTACATCGTCCAGGAAACGCATGTACCCTTAAGTAGCTTGAAGGGTGCAACACATGACAGTTTGCTGGAAATGTGCCCTACTCGACGGCAGGCTACAGATCCCAGGCGCGCCCAGGTAACGGGATTGCCTGTAGCTGGGAAATCTCTTCATGACTAATGTGTTAATCTAGTTATTAACCTTAGTCCATTTCAATAGGTACTCCTGACCATGGTACTCAGGAGCTCCCTCCCTAGACATGATGCAAGACAGGACTGGTTTATTTGTACAAGCACAATCGCCCACGGTGTCCATGTTATTATACAGGTCATGTCATGTCAGGTAGCCGTCGCAACAGCTTATCAGATATATCATGTCAGGTTTATCATGTCAAGTGTTCTTGTCAGAAGTGCGCCACGACGGGCCACTATCAGGCCATGTCAGGTTTTCTTGTCAAGAGTGCACCACTACGGGTCACTATCGTGTCATGCTCAGGTATCATTTCCAAACATATTAAACAAATCCATGATTATCAAGTTCATGACAAAAGGTGCAAGGATGTAAAATGGACGTAAAATATCTAATAAAGGAGTTACAAAACATGGGCAAATAATGATAAATAATAGTACACAAGAACATGAAAAAGTCATGCGGCTCAGTCATATGCGGCCAGGAAAAGAGGGGACGCATGCGGCTGGAAGTACAAGGGCGCCAGCGGCTGGAAATGCAAAGGCACATGTGGCTGGAATTAATCGGGATCATGCGGCCCGGACTCAGAAGTCCATGCGGCCAGGGTCTAGGGTTCTCATGCGGCTCGGGGATCAGGGCCTATGCGGCTGGCAAGTGTTTGAGTTAATGCGGTTCAGGGAGGTGAGCGCATATGCGGCTCGAATTAGATAGGGGTCTTCATGCGGCTGATGGCGAACTCAAGTCCATGCGGCTCACATAGCAAAACCCATGCGGTCCAGAAGAAGTGAGGGCGCATGAGGCTGGGTCAATGCGATGGCTTATGCGGCTGGGGGAAATAGTTGTATATGCGGCTCGAGAAGAGTTCGTTCCCAGCCCTGCGACTAAGTCCATGTAGACTCATGTAGCTGATGGGAGATGAGCCCATGCGGCTGAGTATGAGACTCAGCCTCATGCGGCTGGAACTAAGTTTTATGCCGTTTAGAAGTACAAGGGTCTCATGCGGCTGATGGCGACTTGCCGCATGAATACTCATGCGGTCAAGTACAGCCATGCGCCAGGGAACTGTTCTTCTTCTCCAAAATTTCGAGGAGAAGAACACTAGGAACCCATGCCTTCCAAGCTTCATAAAACTTTCATCCGGAGCCCAAATCCGAACTTCCATAGGTCAAAATGGGGTAGAACAAAATTCTCTACAACATGGAACCATCAAAACATAGAAATAACAAGATTAAGTAGATCAAAACCCAAGAAATCTGAAAATAAAATAAACATAGATCTACAAGAATCTAGCTATGGAAAGTGAAAATGCCAAGTACTAAAGTGCTTTAGAATGTAGTAAGGAAGAGAATGAAGTAATAAGTTGGAGTTCCTCCATGAAGCAAGTTACACTTGCCTAGACCTCTCTTCTCTCTCTGGTAGGTAGGGAAGTAATGAGGAAAAGAAGATGAGATTAATGAAGAGAAGAAAAGAATGGCTAATAAATACCATGGTGGTGGTAGGTAGGGGGTTCATCCAAGGGTTCATCATGAACCCAAGCAAACCAAGCCAGGCCGAACCAACCAACCCGAACCAGGAATAGACCAAGCCAAGAAGGAAATGCCAATCAGGAATCATGTAATAAAATACTACACGTATTCCAAAATACGTGATACGAACCACAGGCATTACAGCTGGATGCTCGTAGCCCCTCGTTTCTCAAACCGTAGAACGCTTGTGGCAGTTTCTTCTTCTTCTCCCCCTCTCATGTCCACTAGAGATGTCTCGAGTGCATTTACACATAGATGGTAGAACACCTTATTGCTTCTTGTATTTCCTGTCCTTGTTTGGTT
>JANAVB010034857.1:0-44462 GCA_029216955.1 Iris pallida | reverse complement strand
TTGAATACCCTCGACCTTTAATAATGTGCCCGTTCTCATCAGCAATCTGGTGAAGGTTGAGCTGCTGTCTGTGCCTCTTGACACAGGAGTGGAAGTAGCTAGTGTTTTTGTCTCCCTCGCTGTCCCATTTCAGTCTAGCTTCTGTTTCTTGAATTTATTCTCAACTTTCAGGCAGAATTTCAGCGCTCTGTTGAGGTTCACGGAGGAGCACGCGACTGGGGATCTGTCGATAGCAAAAAGATCTTCCGTGCGGGTAACATCATCCTCAGCGATACAGACAGCCTGGAAGATGTTCCCGAACGCTTCCTTACTCCAAGTAGTGAGAGCTTTCCTTGTAGCTTTAAGTTTATTTATGACACGGGCAAGGAGGTCTAGAGTGTCCGTACCGCTCCAAGCGTTAGCGACGATGTTCCTGAATTGGGGGTGGTAGCTCCAGAAGTCGAAGAAGCGAAAGCTTTTCTTGATCTGGGTTGATTTGCTACTAATCTCAATTAGGAGGGAAGAGTGATCTGATTTGGTAGCGTTGAGGTGTGAGAGGTTGAAGATGATTTCCATATCCGACCACTTCGAGTTGATGAGGGCACGGTCGAGGCGGGAGTATTGCCTTTGAGCACCTTCTTGCATGTTGCACCAGGTAAAGGCTCTACCGTTGAACTAGAGGAGAGACATGTGGGCGTTAAAGATGAAGCTGTTGAAGTCGTGAATGGCCGATGGGGGCAGGGGGCGGCCTCCTGATTTCTTCTCTCTACAAATAATAGCATTAAAATTACCGACACAGAACATAGGGAGGTTTCTGTGGTTAATATGGGTATTCAGCAGGTCTTTCCACAGCTGCCTGCATTCTGGAATGTCGCAACTCCCATGAACGGCGGACAAAAGGGAGCGAGAATTGAGCGTCGGGTGTTCCACCCAGCATGCGAGAACCTGTCTCGAGTCGTGGATGATTCCAAGCTTCACCTCGGCCGTGAAGAGGATCCAAATATCATAGCAGCCGACAATCGTCGTTGAGAAGCCTAATTGCATCTGTATGGTCCTGAGTTTGTTTGGGAGAATTTTGGGTTCAATAATCACGAAGATGTCGATTCTGTGAATTTTCTTGAGACTGTTTAATCTTCTCAAGGTTGATTTATTTGCGAGGCTCCTAACATTCCATGAAAGGATGTTAAGCATTGAGGTTACAAGGTAGGCAGGTTTTGTTGGGTTTCGTGGCTGACCTTGTGGTCCTGGCCGTGACCCCTTTGGCGCCTCCTATGTTCACTTTTTTCGTGGTAGTTGTGCCTTTTTGACCACTTTTATAAAATTGTCTGTTTCCTCGCTCGGGTGCATATAGACCTCTCCGACTATTTCTACCATGGCTCCAAAGTAGCTATTCATGCTGGCGATTCCAGCGTCTAATGCTTGTTGCATCCTGGCCACAGGTGCTTGGCCAATGTTGGCCAGAGCGTCCGTCTGAATATTGGCCACATTATGAGCATAAGAGGTAGTGACTGTGTCATAAGGTTGGGGGACCTCCTTGGCTGTTGAGGCCGAAGGGTCCTCCGATGTTATAGACTCCGCAGTATCTTCCTCCCTTTCTGAGTCGTTGCTGCTCCCTGTTTCTTCTTCCAAAATGTTAGCATATGAGAGAATGTCAAATTTGTTGGCAAGATTGATGTCTGAGGGGTTTTATGGGACGATGGATCTTTCCTGGGAAGCTTGATCTTGGGAATTTTTGATGCTGGCTTCGAATCGGATGTGGGAGTTAGGTAAAGGTAGGATGGGAGATTGATGAGGTTTTTTGGGCGTTTGCGTGGGTGCTGCTTTACGGGTAGCTTCTTCTTCAGTTCTGGGTGTACATGAAAGCCGTGATTAATTGAGTGGCCACGTATATGGCAGTATTTGTAGAATATGATATTGTTCTCGTATAGAATTTGTTGGGTGTGCATCTTGTTGTCGAGCGAGTCAAGTTCTCGTATATAGCCATCAGAGCTCCTTAATTGAGTGGCCACGTATTTAGATGAGGTTGGGGAGATCTTTCGATAAGTCAAGTTCCATGCATATTTTGGCATAGTTTCCCTTAGAAAGGTTGTTGGTTTCTTCCGCCAACGCCACAAACATCCTGAATGAGTTGGCTATCCTCCTCAAGGCTGCGGAGGCGAAGCACTCTAGTTGGAAGTTATATATATACATATATATAGCAAAAGACTAGAACGGAGACTGGGCCCACAAGCGGGCCCCAGCCGAAGCAAATTAAAATTCAAAACAAAAGAGCCAAAAGCGGGGGGAGAAACCCCGCGTGCAACCCAAGGAGTCCTGGGGGCTCACCACCGCGCGACCCGAGGGGAGCGGGTGACAACCCGAGAATCAACGCGGGGCCCGAGGAGGGACCCCGGCGCCCTGACCGAGGAGCAGGGCTGCGACGTCCTGACCGGGGAGCGAGGGCCACGACAGAAGGGGGCGCGACCCCGGTGGCACGGCGGAGGGGACTTACCCCGGGAGGCGGCGGAGAGGGGACCCACCCCGGAGGCGCATGAGGGGAACTTAGGGGATGGCGAAGGGGGAGCCCTGGCGGAGGGAGTGCCGGAGGGAAGGGAGAGAGTCACGAGGAGGTGCCCAACGAGGGATCCGGCCCCGAGAGAGGCTGAGGCGGCAACTGGGGGACCGAGGCGGCGGCTGGGACGCGGAGGGGGGTCTCGGTCCCTAGGTGGGGCATAAGGCGCACCACGACGAAGCGGAGGAGTGGCCCGAGGAAGAGAACCAGTAGGGCGCCGCCGACTGGGCTGAGACGGGGTACCAGTACCATCGCAGAGGGGGGGGGCCGTGAAGGAGGCCGCCGCCGAGTAGGATGGAGGCGCGACGAGATGGGCGGCGAGGGGGGAGGGAGTCTGCGGCCAAAGCAGGAGAAGAAGACCAGGCCCACTGCTCCCTTCATGGTCGACGATAGGATCCTCTTCTCACCAAAGCCTCCTCTTACTCCATCCTCCACCCCTCAAAGTCTCCTCTTCTCACCATCAGTGCGCTGCTTCCTCCGGCTCCTCCGGGTCTATGGCGGCGACCAGGCCCACTGCGCCCTTCATGGTCGACGATAACATCCCCATCCCCCCCTCGACTACATATATACATATGCTCTCTCTTACTCCACCCTCCACCCCCCAAAGCCTCATCTTCTCACCATCAGTGCGATGCTTCCTTTGGCGCCTCCGGGTCTATGGCGGCGACCGGGCCCACTGCTTCCTTCATGGTCGACGATAGGATCCCCCTCGACTACCCTGGAGACATCTGCCCATGCGCTTCCTGCTGCCACTACCCCCAACTCCTGAGCCCCATCTCTAACACTCTTGCGGCTGCTGTGCCTCATGAGGATTCGGTGGGCCTATCTATCCCCTGTCGCCTGGCTTCGAGCATCCCCCTATGGGCATGGGTGCGCCACCTCTTCTTCCGTTGCCGACGAGAACTTCCCAGGAGACTTGCTTGGAGAACTCTTTTGGCCCTCTGATGGAACTCGCAGACGTAGAGTATCTATACCCTGATGATGAGATTTCCTCGATGTTCCCCTGCCACCACTGCCCCAGAATCAAAGACGGAAGAAGGACACACACAGCAAGATGATGACTATGCGATCAGCATCGAAGACAGCTAACAAACAAGCCCGCACTCCGCAACCCCCCAACCATGATTAAGATTATTTCTTGGAACATAAGAGGGATCGAGAACAAGGCTACCATCAGAAGAGTTAAATACCTCTGCAAGATATATGAGGTCTTGGTTATTATTGAACCAAAACTCCCCGCCAAGAAGATGAAACATACTCAAATGCAACAGGGCTTTGCCAACGCCATACTTGAGACTCCCGATATCTGAATCTTCTCCTCAAGCAGTGCTTATATGGAGGTGGCAGCCGTGCTCAGGTGCCAGTATATATATACTTTCTCTCTCTCTCTCTCTCTATATATATATTATATATAATATATATATATATATATATTAATGTTTTGCTCTCTTTTACAGCCGGCCCTAAGGCACCCCATGGACTCTGCCGAATCTGGCGATGCCCCTGTTGAGGTCGTGCCGCTTCCCTCGGCGCCTCAAGGTGCAGCTACCTTCCGACCTAGGACGGTGCGCTCTTTCCTAGAAGCGGCGTCTAGGGCACCCTTCCTTCCCCGGCCAGCTCCTCTTTCCCCTCGCCCTTTCTTCCATTCGGATGGCATGCACTCTGGTCATAACATTCACTTTCGAGGATGTGGCAGCATTGTCCATACACTTTCAGCTTGCCTTGATTGGTAAGTTATCTATGAAGCGGCCGTCGGTCGATGTTGTGCAGAGGGTTTTAGGCAAAATAAGCTTCTCCGGCCTGATCGCTATAGGCATTATTGATGTCCAGCACCTACTCCTCCGGCCCTACCTCGAGGAGGACTACCTGAGATTGCATTCGAAGGAAATATGGTTTATCGTGCAAGCTCCAATGCGGATGTCTAAATGGGCACCAAAATTCAATCCTAAGATGGCTGTCTCGGTGGCGTCGGTCTGGATATCCCTTCTGGGTCTTCCACTCATCCTATTTGCGAAGGAAGCCATCTTTATTCTTGTTCAATGCATCGGGTTCCCTATCATGGTGGATCGAACGACGTCGGTTGTGTCGTGGAAGACCAGCGCCCGTGTGCTCATGGATGTCAACCTCAGCAAATTGGCCCCTCCGTAGATCCTCATCCAGCTTTCGGATGGTAGAAGCATTTGGCAAGACATTATCTACGAAAACATGCCACTCGTCTGCGGTATCTGTCACCATATCGGCCACGAGTCCTCCACGTGGCTTGGTGCCCAGCAGGCGTCCGATCCATTTGACGGGTCCCCCTCGGTGGTGGCTTCCCACCCGACGCTGCCCTTACCATCCCTCATGGTCACACCTCTGCCGCGTTCGGGGGAGCCCCGGACTTAGCTCGACCCTGACTTCACGGGGATTGTTGGTGGCCTATCAGCTGCGGTGCCACATTCTCCTGGGATGCCCTCGTCTTCTTCCTTGCTAGATTACAAATCATCAGCAGGCGACTCCATTGATGGCTTACCGGTTGGTCGGGTATCCCTTGAGGATCTGGCGACGAAGGTCCAGGCTCCCAATGTACCATCTGACCTTAGGGTCTCGATTGTCCTTTTGTTGGGTGGCACTTTGCAGGATGGCGCTGAGGGCGTAGTACCGACTACAGGGATGTCGATGGGTTACGAGGCATCCGGGGCGAGGACTGATTCGAGTTGGAGGGGATCTCCAACCAAGATAGCATCGCAGTCGGGAGGCTGCCATCCGACTTCTCCGACTTTTTTATCCATGTCCTCGTCTTCCGTGGCTCTCGCGGCTCCCATGAGTCTCTCGCCTGCGGAGGGGGCACTTCTTCTTTCCCCGGTGTGTCCGACTGTCCGTCTGAGCTGGAAGAGTTACCAAGAGTGAAGAACCCCTAGCGTCAATTATCTCACAGGACCATGATCCTTAGGTCTGATTCTAAGTTGAAGGCCTCAAATTGGGGAGTCGGGATAGTATGTTTCTCTTTTAGGGTTCAGAGTCGAGTGTAGGAGCTTAGAAATGAAATGGCGCCAGTCATATAAATGTGCCAGCATTAAAATGGCGCTGGTCATTAAGGTGCACGAGGGTCAGGTGGTGCCAATATCAGGGTGTGCAAGCTCCATGTGGCAAGCTTCCTCGAGAAGCTGTCACAAAGTCATAATTACTGACAACAAGTCAGCCGAAGAAAATCCTTTTGAATCTTGAGCAATGCAGCGCTCAAGAAGATTGTGTCAGCGTTACAATTAATGCTGACAGCTAGATCGCACTAGCTGTCGTTTGGCGCAAGATAATTAATTACCACAGCACTGAAGACTAAGAAAGGGTGCCAGCAATCAAATTTTGCCTGGCGCCACCTAATCAATTTTTATCTAGAAGACAGATGATGGGGCACGCATGCCACTAATCTCAAAAAACGTGTCCACTATACTACCTACGATCACACGCATCTCTCTCACAGAATGCCATGCGTCCCTATCAGTTCAAGTAACCGTCCGCATAACTGGATGGATGGCGCAAAATGCAGTGCATGCCACTCAGAATAACTGCTTAATAGTTATTTCAGAACTCTATAAATAGAGTTTCAAATCAGTTCTAAGGCATCACTAATGATCATAATCTCCTGCTAAAGTGTTGTTGCATTCTTTAGAGGCTTGTGTCTTCATATCACATCGTCTAAGGGATAAAATGATTGTCTTCTGATCAGATTCCTATAGTTGTACTTCCCCAGAGATCAAATTGTACTAATTGTACTTTTTTTCTTAGTTTGTAAATCAAACTTTTGTTTTTGCAAACAAAATGACGACTTTGCTGGGGATGACTTTCTCCTCCGATGAGAAGGTGACAACTTAATGTGATATCGTGTCGATCGGCAAGACACAGAAGGCCTTGGTCGTCCAAGTCGACTAAATGGCATACGAAGCTATGATCAGTGCTAGGGGTGCAAGGCGGGTTACTATTGCTGCCAAGAATAAGGCGTGCGCCATTTGGACAACGAAGTCCGTCAAAGCATCAATCAAAACTTCTACGCAGACTGCGCCAATTGATGCCTTGACGCAGAACAAGGGGAAATGCCCTTTGGCTACTCCCACTTCCGCCCCAGTTATGAACTTGGGAGAGGACATGTCCATTTCTGCTCTTGTGTAGAACAAAGGAAAGCACCCTCATATTGTTGTATAGACTGCGCCCACTACTACGTCCACTGCTGCCCTGGCACAGAACAAAGGAAAACGGCTTTTTGCTACTCCCTCTTCTCTCCCAGTTCCGAACTTGAGAAAGAACACATATTTCTTCTCTTACGCAGAATAAAGGAAAGTGCCCTTTGGCCTGTCCTCATCCTTCTCCAGTCCTTGACTTGGTAGAAAATACTGCTGATTATGCCCTTGCACCAATAACTACTCAGACTCTTTGAGAAGTTCTATTTCTCTTGATAGAGACAACCAAGTCTCAGCCAAGAAAATAAATTAAGCTCATGGGCGCCATACTAAGCGCACTGGAGTCGGGTGTGCAATGCAGTAAGGCATCTTGCCTACTCTTAAGCACCAACCAAACCCAAATCAGGATCTGCCAACTTTGCGCATATCAAGGTCCAAACAAGGGAAAATTGATGGTGTCCCAAACACAAGTGGTGCACCTTCCTGACATGCGCGCCTATCTCAACAGGTGTAAATCAGAGCCAACTTCATCAAGTCACAGGGTGCGCCATGTACAATCTATGCCAGCTATTGATCTGCATAAAGTAAAGACTTCTAAAGTCAAGGACCCCCTCACTTATGCCAATCAGCTCAGCACTTTCTTGTATACCCAAGGGACCAAACATCTCAAGAACATGAACCATGTTCCTAATGTAATCCATGAATATGTACCCTCTTCTTCTGCTTACCCTGATAACGTAACCGATCTCCGCGAGATTATTGTACAAAAGTGGAAGATCGCAGGTCCGTCTCATGTATCTGCTGTAACTCTACCTACGAAGCATCGTTGTAATCATAAGATAGTGATTAAGTGTTGCTGCCAGGTAGCAAAATGGTCTATTTTTGACCGTTTGAACTATCCTTAATCTCCTAAACTGATCATAGTAATAGATGGAGATTTATCTCCTGCAACAACCACATGCAAAGAACTCAAGTCTGCTATCCAAGAAGCTCAAGCACAATATTGCTGTAAATCAGCCAGGAAAACTGTCTTCGACTGTATGAATTACAATCGTTCTTCTGACATACAAAGTCACCCTCCTAAAGTGACTCTAGTTGATAAAGACAAGTTGCTATTTTCTTCGATCAACATGACATCTCGCAGTACTGGGGGTAGAAAGCGTCTGAGATGCAATGTATCACTCAATCCCAGTCAACAATACTTGGATCGGATCTATGACTCCAGCGAAGGAGTCTACAAATATACCAGATCAAGAAGCCGAGAAACAATCGGTCAAAAGAATCATCCTTACAACCAAGAAACAATCGGTCAATAGAATCTTCCTGACTCTGACCATGATTCTCTCAGTCAAATGGATCTTCCTATCCCTTTTCCTAGAGGTAGTTTCTTGTATAACTTTGATGCCGACAGTGAAAACTCCGAACGGACCATCTTTTCCACCAGTTCTTCTTCAATGGCTAGAGAAGTGACTGCCTATGTTATTAATGAAGAACAAGATGCATCCAGATCCGACAGTCAGGAGCAAAGAATCACCTCTTTAGAAGCCAGCTTAAAAAATATGGTTGAAATGATGGCGAGCATGTATGTCGTAATAATGGCACAACATACAGTTCCACTGATTGTGAATCTAATTCAAACCCAGAACAAGTAGCAGTATCTGCTCCTATCAATACCGGTGGGTACAATCTTCTCACATTTCTACAGTGCCAACTCCAAGTCTTTTTGGTGCTGGGGGTGGTGCTTATCATGCAGTCCCTCCTCCTAACACACCAAATTAGTCTACTGCTCCACAAGCATCAGGAGACACTAATAAGGATGTAAAACTTTTGCGTACTCAGTTTGAAGCCTTCAAACAGAAGGACGGCCTACAAAAGCTTGGGATCAAACAACCTTATCCCATAGAGTGGAAAGAAGTTTCATTTCCCCCAAATACAAGCCTCCCACCATTATGCTGTTTGACGGCAGTACGTCTCCAAGCCAGTACCTCAATCATTTTGAGGTAATGACTGATCAACTTCAGCCGAACGATGCTCTACTCACTAGAGTATTCGTTGGATGCTTAGCTGGTGCGGCTTATGACTGGTATCACAGTTTGTCAGACGGTTGCATAACCTCCTTTGCTGGGTTCAAACAAATATTCCTGGAGCAATTTTATGAGGGAACAAATGACATGACTATGTCAGCCCTCACCAAAATCAAACAATGGCCCAATAAAACTGTTGAGTTTTTATTCAACGCTTCTGTCGTGAGGCACTCGAAATGCCTCTAGAAACTCTAGATGCTCTGACTATAGACACATGCAAATCAAATTTACTGCCTCTAGTCAGCATGTGGACTGGATCCACATAATTCTAGGACTGGCCTTCCTTCATAGTGAATGCCAAAGCAGCCGAAGAAAGTGCTGACAAGTTCAAATAATTAGGGATCCAGATGCCTAATCTTGATAGAGATGAACATTCTGTATCCAATAGCGGTGACCATCAGAATAACCACAAGGGAAAGGAAGCCTTGGCCATCAATGTCAGAGTCTAAAAAACTCTAGCCGTCAACATAGGTCAATCAACACCTACTACGGCAGCACCACCACAGAGGGCACCGTGCCCGAAAGAGGAATACTCCTTCCACGAAGACGATGTATGAGTATCTTTGATTGCTTGATCAAGAGCAATAAACTTCAGTTGCCCGATACAAAGCGGCCAGAGGAAGTAGGTAAGACTAATCATCCTAAATACTGTGTATTATAGGTTCATTGAACATCTGACCAAAGCATGCTATGTACTCAAAGGGAAGATCCAAGAGACGATTAAAGCCGGTGCAATCACTCTTCAACAGGACGAGAAGACTGTGACTGCCAACGTCGTCTCTTTGCAGTTTGGTGACTTTTCTACTCAACTTGTGCAGGATGGAGTCATTCATATCCAGAAAGCTACTCTGAAGATTGTCAATCTCCCCTCTGCACGAAGTGATGGTCTTGTTCCTCTGTCAACTGATAAAGGGAAAATCATGTGGATCCATACTGATTTGTGGCTAACTTTGAGACACCCACCTCGTCTACAAAATCTAAGAAGGCAATCAAATACAAGTCATGTCACATGACCTCGCTGGGTGATCATCATCCTTCACCTTTAACTACTACCTTCATTCCGATAGCGAGTTCATCTTCCTCTTTTAAGACGACGTTGCCGAAGCCGAAGGACAATTACCAACCACTCCATCTATATAGTCAACAATCCCAGGAACTAATGACGAAGAAGGGATATGACCTGCAAAAAACCCCTAGCTTGAACCATGAAAGAGGATCTCTTATACCTCTTTTCCTACGCCTTCAACACAATCAATCTCGTGTTGGCTTGGAGTTCTGGACAAACTTTTCATCTTGCCAAGGAGCTTTCCAAAGCAAGGCTCGGATAAAATATTGCAACATGGTTTCCCTCATACCAGCTTCAGAAGGAGAAGCCCTGACCGGTACCAGATCCGGAAGAATTTACCTTGGAGACTATCCAGAAGGTCAAGAGGTTCCTACTCCATGTTCTAATGCTCCTCCATCAGCTTCTCCACCTGCTGTCAATGTTCCATCAGCTTCATCATCTCTAGTGGAACCGATTCCTCCCAAGCCAATAGCGGCCGACAAAGGAAAACACAGCCAGTTCACTTCGATAAAATATTGAAGAAAACTTCATTTCTTGGACTTGAGAGACCATATAACTTCCATATATTAGCTCAACTAGATAACATCCGGCGAGGTTGTCAATCTTTGAGCTCTTGCATCTCTCGAAGGAAACTCGAGAAATACTAAGCGAAGCTTTGATTGAAGCTGACACTTGTCTAGCATTCCTCAAGAAACCAGACGAGGAACCGGTGGTATGTTTCCATTGTCATAGTATAATGGAGTTGATTCCCAATATCACCTTCACACAAGATGACATGCTCCTAGAAGACAATCGACATGATCGACCTTTATACTACACAGGATATGTCGATACAATAAAGGTTAATTGCATCCTGATTGATCCTGGCTCTATACTTAGCATTATACAGAAGACTTTACTAGATACCCTGAAAATCCCAGTGCATAATCTCTCTACAATAATCCTGAATATCTTGGGATTCAATTCTGTGAGAAGTGAACCACTAGGAAAGATTCGTCTGAAAGTTTAAATCGACAATCTTCGCACAAAAGTTACTTTTTATGTGATTGACAATCATGGATCCTATAATGCTTTCTTATGGAGACCATGGTTGCATGAACATAACATCGTGCCATCCACTCTCCATCAGTGCTTCAAATATTTTGATAAAAATGGAGAAGTTAGGAAGGAAGTGGCCGATCTTAATCCCTTTCGGGGTGTCGAGGCATACTGTGCTGACTCCAGAATGTATAAAGAAGAATTCATGAAAGTTGTACTGGCCATGGATACTGAAGAAGATCAGAGGGACACCCTAGTTGATGTTCTTGTGATTCCAGTTAAAGGACGCACTTCTCGTCCTTCGTCTTCTCAGACGCTAACCATCCATCTCTCCTCTCATGCTAAGCCTCTTCCTGTTGAAAAGAAGGAACAGAGGGATCTAACCTCTTCTGAGCCTCTTGTTATCGACCTCCGTCATAACAAGCCTTCTCCTTCTCTTTCTCATTCTCCTCCTAAGGTTATCAACCTTTGCATGCCATCGACTAAGGTCAAAATCCCTGTTGTAAATGTTGATGTAAAAATAATAAAAGAATCTCCTTTGCAGTATACTAATGTTATTTATTATACTCAATGTTACTTAGAAATGCTAGATAACTTTGAACCACTCATAATAGGATCAATTCAACCTTTCCAAGATGAAGTATCATTCGACCCAGCTCAAGATTCCTTCTTCTTAGTTTCTTCCAGGAAGAAAGATAAACTTCTTATACTTTTTAGTAAAGGAACAGAGTAGAAGACTACGTCCGATAGCGAGACAGAAAATGACGATAACGGGCAGCTCTAACTACGACGTTATAGTCAACAATCTAAATACATCATTCGAAAGATGGGCTACAATTTCAAAGCTGGCCTTAATGGTGGTAAGGGAAGGCAAACTCCTATTCATATCCCTACTCCAAAAGGAAAGTCACTATAATACTATAGAAAAACAAAGCATGGGTTGGGCTATACTTCGCCAGTTACGACCCCAGACGCTTCTGAGTCTGACAAAGAAGAGCGATCTAACTATTCTGACTCTGTTTCATGGGATTCTGATACCAGTATAGGGCACGTCCATCGAGTGACTCTATCTTCTAATATGGTGACTGTCGAGTTCTCAGAAGACGATAACAATTTTGTTGAAGCTCCTGAGTCAGATCCTTAGGCACAAAGAATGGACAATCAATAGGAACTTCGCTTCGAGCAATGCGAACCACCTACTGAAGATCAGTTGGTCCAGGTCGATGTCGGAAACGAAGCTTCTCCAAGGCCAATCTTCATTAGCAAAAGCCTTCCTGAAGCGGATAAACAGGAACTAATTCAGCTTATTAAGGAATACATTGACGCATTCGCTTGGATCTTGAGGATATATTGGGATTAGAACCTCAGATCGCTACCCATAAACTCAACATCCTACCAAATACGAGGCCAGTTAAACAACAACAGCGTCGATTCCGACCTGATATGATGGACGCTATAGAAGCTGAAGTCAAGAAGCTTATTACCTATGGTTTTATCAGAGAAGAACAACATCCCGACTGGGTGGCTAATGTCGTCCCAGTTATGAAGAAAATAGGGAAGGTCCGAGTCTGCATTGACTTTAGAGATCTCAACGATGCTTGTCCCAAAGATAAGTTTCCTCTTTCGATCACTGATGTCATGATCAACAATACTTACAGATTTGAACGAATTTCTTTTATAGATGGATTTTCAGGATACAATCAAATCAAGATGCATCCAGAAGATGAGAGACATACATCTTTTCATACTTCTCTGGGAGTCTATTGCTACACCGTCATGCCGTTCGGTCTTAAAAATACTGGTACAACCTATCAGCGGGCTATGAGTACCATATTTTGTGAATATTTATAGAATATAGTCGAATGCTATGTCGACGATATTGCTGTTAAATGTCATCTAAAGGAAGATCACATCCAAGACTTGAGAACTATCTTCGATCTAATATGCCTGCAGCATCAACTCAAAATGAATCCCATCAAGCAATTCTTGGGAGTCTCTAGTGGCAAATTCCTCATATTTGTTATTACCTCTAAAGGTATACACGTTGACCCCGAGAAAATCAAAGCCATTCAAGAGATGCATCCTCCACGCAACCTAAAAGAGCTACGAGGATTCCAGCGACGGCTAGCGTACATCAGGAGTTTTATTTCAAATCTCTCTAGATGCTGCTGACCGTTCATTCAACTCATGAAGAAAGGTGTGTCTTTCATTTGGACTGAAGAATGTCAACAAGCATTTGAAGACATAAAGCGGTACTTGATGAACCCTCCAGTTATAGTGCCTCTAGTCTCAGGAATACTTTTTCTGATGTATGTCCGAGTAATGGATCATTCCTTGGGTGCCTTGTTAGCCCAAAAGAACAAGTAAGGTCATGAGCAAGCTATCTACTACCTCAGTCGCACGATGATCGGTGTCGAACATTGATATATTCTGGTAAAAAAATAATGTTTAGCCCTAATGTTCGCTGTTCAGAAAATACGACATTATATCACGGGTCAAACCATTCATGTCATCTCTAGAGTCAACCCTCTTCGAGTTCTGATGAAGAAGCCTAGTACACTCAATTCCACGCTTGCTTCATGGGCCATATTGTTAGCACAGTATGATATGGTTTATGTGCCATAAAAGTCGGTCAAGGGTCAAGCCCTTGTGGACTTCTTAACTGCTCATCCAATCCCAGAGACATCTAAACTCTATGACGAGATTCTTGATGAAACTCTGGAATCTAACATGATTTCAGAAAAAGTTTTTTTCTGGCGTCTATTCTTTGATGGTGCATCTAGAATTGGATCCAAAGGTACCATTGTCGCTGGAGTTAGAATTGTCCTTGATCGGAAAGATTAGCTATTCAAAGAGCTTATTCCTTGGACGAGTCATGTTCCAACAATGTGGCAGAATATAATACTCTACTCATTGGCCTCCAATTGGCTAAACAGCTAGATATTGAATATCTCGAAGTATATGGAGACTCTAAGCTGATCGTCAATCAGGTTAGAGGTATATATGAAGTTCGACACCAAGACATCATTCCATATCATGATGCAGCAGTCAGACTGGCTACATCGTTCAAAGGTTTCTTCATTAAACATGTACATCGGGCGTGCAATATAGATGCTAATACACTTGCCAATCTTGCAGCAGTATTAGCGATCCCAGTAAAAAGACAGCAGATGATTGTCATCACTAATAGAGAATTTTTTGTATTGAGAATAATTCAAACGTTGAATTTAGCAATTCAACTAAAATTGACACTATTAGTGAAGACTGGAGGGCTCCTTTCATCGACTTTGTGGTACATGACATTTTACTTGAAGATCCCAAGGAAGCTACGATAATCCGTCGGTGATCGCTCCGATTTTATTACAATCATACTTCCAAACACTCTTTCCGGCAATCACCTTCAAGCGGCGGATTAGCTCTTTCGACTCTCGTCGATGGGAGTACATTCTGTGGCGCCCTCTGTGGTGCGGCGCGTAATGAAGGCTCCGCGATGCCCTTGCCCTTGTTAGCCGCAGACTTCTTGGGTGCCATGGAAGACGATTGGAGAAGCTCTTCGGGTCGGAAGGAAGGAGACGAAGAGTTTAGTAGAAAGAAAACTTTTTCTGTAAAAAAGTAATGTTTCTCTCTCTCTTAAAACGGTTATTTATAGCCTATGGCAAATTTTTGACCGTTGCACAACCTACGCACAAAACTCGGGTCGGTTACAACAGTATCTCGTGCCGGTCAGACAAATCGCTTCTAATTCAAACTATTTCAAATTTTTAATTTTTTTCAAATTTAAAAACTTTGAAGGGGTCTTGTAGGAGCTCAGAGATGAAATGGCGCCAGTCATATAAATGTGCCAGCATTAAAATAGCGCTGGTCATTAAGGTGCACGAGGGTCAAGCGGCGCCAATATCAGGGTGTGTAAGCTCCATGTGGCAAGCTTCCTCGAGAAGCTGTCACAAAAGTCATAATTACTGATCGGATGTCAGTCGAAGGAAATCCCTTCTAATCTCGAGCAACACGGCGCTCGAGGAGATTGTGTCAGCGTTGATTTTAAGCTGACAGCTAGCTCGTGCTAGCTGTCGTTTGGCATGAGATAATTAATTACCACAGCACTAAAGGCTGAGTAAAGGGCGCCGGCTATCAAATTGTGTCTGGCGCCACCTAATCAATTTTTATCCAGAAGACAGATGACGTGGCGTGCATACCACTAATCTCGAAGAACGTGTCCACTATATTGCCCATGACCACATGCATCTGTCTTACAGAATGCCATGCGTCCCTATCAGTTCAAGTAACCGTTCGCACAACTAGATGGATGGCACGAAAAATACAGTACGTGCCACTCAGAATAACTGTTTGACAGTTATTTTAGAACTCTCTAAATAAAGTTTCAAATCAGTTCTAAGACATTACTAATGATCATAATCTTCTGCTAAAGTGTTGTTGTATTCTCCAGAGGCTTGTGTTTTCAATATCACATCGTCCAAGGGATAAAGTGACCGTCTTCTGATCAGATTCCTACAGTTGTACTTCCCCAGAAATTAAATTGTACTAATTGTACTTTTTTTCTTAGTTTGTAAATCAAACTTTTATTTTTGCAAACATCGAGGAGTTTCATGAGGGGGTCTATTTGTAGCCCGGTGATTTTGTTTGTTGGCAATTGGGGTGTCTTAGTTGACACAGTCTGATGTAACTCTGTCTATTTTATTTCAATAAAATCTCACTTTTGGAATATATATATATATATATATATATATATATATATATATATATATATATATATATATATATATATATATATATATAATGAGCATACCTTCTCAATGAGCAAATGAGCATAGTCATTTGTATCTTAATTTAGGTTAAGTCAAATAGTGAAGATTATTATTTAAAAATTTATAACCATTAGGTGAAGATCCTAATTCCATAATTTATTCATATTTTTGACAACTATGCATACCCATTCTCTCTCTCCTTCCTTCTCTCCCCATTCCAAGCACTAATCCTACTGTTCGCTCCATGTCTCATTGTCGAACACCTCTAGGTCTAGCCGGCTCCTGCTCCTCCTCTCCTCTTCTCTTCCTCCGGTATCCAACCCTTTCTCTTTCTTCTTCCCTCTCTTATTTTTTAGTTATTTGTGTTGGTGTTTTTGCTATTAGACTAGTGTAAAATTGTCCTTCGGCTACACCACCAAGTAGGTATCTTAATATAATGCTTTGTATTTGTTGAGGTGTGCACATAGGGTGTGGTAGGACACATGTGGATGCCATGTTGGGGTATTTTTCTAAAATAAAAAATGATTAACTCCAACAAGGAAGTATGTTACTTTTTTCGTTCGGACTCGAACTCGGACACGGGCTCAATGATGCTTCGTGCATGCACGGGAATGTATGTGGGGTAGGCGAGGACTGGCACACGACTACGCTGATTGCGGGATGATCTAAAATATCAAACTCTATTTTTAGTATTGGTATTTTAGTCCCACATCAGATAGGAGAAGAAGTGATGTCTCACTCCACTCTATATATAGAGCCTCCTGGCATCCTTTGTTAGATGCACCAAATAAGAAAGTAAAGGGAGCCCGTTGAGTCTAGACAGCCCGTTGGAGTCACAAAAAGTTGACTAACAAGCGTTCCAGAGGTTCTTCGAGAACTTGCTGGTTCCTGGAAGTGGATCATATAAAGGCGAATCTTGCTTTGAGCAACGGTAATTTTCATCACCCCAGCAGGGCTGTTGAAATCTCTTCTTTCTTTTTTTCTTTCTTCTTCTTCTTCTTCTTGGTTGGCTGCAGGTTCTTCTGGAGAGCAAACTTGTTTGCAGTAATCTCTGAAGTCCTAACTTCAGGAAATTAGAAGAGCAAATTAATTTGCAAGAGGTCCCTGAAATCCTACATAATTAGAACATAGATAAAATTTATTTGCAAGAGGTCTCTGCTTCTAAATGTTGCTAAATCAGAATTGACAACAAATTTATTTGCAAGAGGCCTCAGTATTCTAGTCGTTCCCCTATCTAGATCTGTTTCAGGAATAATAATCTCAAAGCAAGATCCAGATCAGATGGAGAACTACCATACAATCCATCTAGATACAAGTTTTAATAAACTTTAGAAGATTAACGGGCATCAATTCTAACATTTGGATGAGAAAAAGTCCTTTGTCAAATAGTTGGATTAGTGTTGGGCCTTAAAAAAAGGAGGAGGATGCACATTACATGGCAGATCGGATTTGTCGATAGTGCATGAAGATTACAACTTGTGCTAGAGCGGACAAGAAGTCTCTCAAGGAGCATCTCAAGACAAATGAGAAAAAGAACAAGATATTTGTGCGCATGGCTCAATCATGCACATAAGATCTGTTCAGATTATGCGTATGTATGGTCATATGTCTTCTCAGATGATGGTGCATAGGTTTGATCCAACTATGAGCATGGCAGTCCATGGCGACCTCGGCCAATGATTGTATATATGTATGGTAGAGTCTGCGCATGACTGCATATGTGCTATCTGTATATGCACGTAGGGTGCTGCATATACTGGCACATGGGTCTGCTCGGATGAGGCACATGGGATATCCCGAATGATGCACATGGATTGGTGCATAGATTTTTCTTCAATATGCGCGTGGTTTCGATATATAAGCGTGAAGATTCTCCAAAAGTGTAATAACCCTACATGAAGGCAGTTTTATCTTGGGGGATTAGTTATGATTGTGAAGGAGAGTTGCAGATCCAATTCAAAACCAAAATAGCAAGGTAAAGCTAAACTTGGTTGTTTTGATTACTTAACTTGGTTGCTATGTATGTACAGGTTGAGTCATCTAGCGTGGTAGCTGACTAGTGGGTGGACACTTGTGCATCTTGCCACACGTGTTTGCCATTAAAATTTTTTGATTGAAAATTTCAATTACAAACAGAACAGTGTTACAATATAGGACTTAGACGTAGTCCTAGGAGTACACCTTTGTTTATCTGGATCCTTTGTACCGATGGAGCGAGTGGTAATACTTTGACTCCGTTGACGATCTTTTGTTTATCTGGGTCCTTTGTACCGATGGAGCGAGTGGTAATGCTTTGACTCCGTTGACGATCTGACGATGGTTCTCGGTTCTCTGAAGGTCTGAGTTGTTCTGGGTGCTGAAGCTTGTGGAGAGGAAAAAGACGTTAAGTGTCTGTACCTACCTCTCTATATATGTATATCGGTAGTTGTGTGATGTGTGTGTGTAAGAAGGAAGTGATCCTTCTATTTATAGCTTTGTAGGCTGGCTGCTCATGCACATATGTAGGATGCGCCTGTACGTGGGGACGCCACGTGGTGATTGCTGATGGAGGCGCATAGACGATGTGCTCTGATTGAGGAGTTGAACCCTTTATGTTGCCTTTGTGGGCTACGGCCGAGCTGACACGTAGCAATGGAGAGGATCTTTCAGTTGCTGAGATCTTGGGTGATTAGCACCCCTTTATAGGCTAAAATTAAGTCAAAGGATGCGTGTCGTAGGTCCATGGCTCAAAGATCTCGAATTTGGTGGGGAGTGATCTGATAGGATGCGCCTGGGATTGGGCGCATGAGGAGACTTTGGCTCGTAAACTTTAGGAGTCACGAACCAGTCGGGGCACATGGCTTTTGGGGCGCATGGCTTTTGAGGCGCATGCGGGGCTTCAACAGTGACTTTACTTCTGTCTTTAGGGATCAGAGAAAGGCCTAAGGCGTACGACTTTTGAGATGCATGCAGATATTTAGGCACATGGCTGCGGAGGCACATGCGAGATGGTTGGACGGCCATGTGGCTTGTAACCGCCGGAGGGAAGCAATGATGATGCTGACGTCGGCGATGCTTCGTCTTCTGAAAAAGCTGTCAATCATTCAGTCTTCAGGGGACGTGCTGCCAACTCTGTCAGACTTCAGCATTTAATGTTCTTGACAAGTGATGGGTTGTTGAGTGGGCGCATCAATCGGCATTCCACTGGGCACATGGGGACGCATGGGGCGCATCTTCGTATGGCGCTTGGGGCTGATGGACGCATCAGTATGATGCGCGGTCTGGCCGGCGCATCCGCTTTGCATGACACGTCTTTATGGGCCCGACTGTTACGTTCTTCGAGTGCTTTAAATAGCCGTTTTTTGACTTAGCTGAATTCGAAGCGTTAG
This sequence comes from Iris pallida, assembly GCA_029216955.1. Classification (NCBI taxonomy): domain Eukaryota; kingdom Viridiplantae; phylum Streptophyta; class Magnoliopsida; order Asparagales; family Iridaceae; genus Iris; species Iris pallida. The sequence continues at coordinate 25,459 of JANAVB010034857.1, read as the reverse complement.
GTTCATCACTATTAATGCAAATTCATTGCACGGGATTCGGAGAGCCGGCCACTTGGCGCATGGGTTTGATTTGCCCGGCCTATAAATAGTGGCATGGAGAGGGTTTGCTTCTCGTTCTCTCACGTCCTCCCGAAATGAACTTGTTTGCTTGAGCACATTCTGTTGACGAGATTCTTCCGAGGGTGAAGATGCGAGGCATTGTTTTCATTGATGTACTTGAAGGTGACTGTTACATCCAAAAGTCGGAGTCGAGGGCTTCTGAGGCAGGCAGAAGGTGCCTGTTGCATCCAAAGATCGGGATGCTCGAGCCTCATCTCCGTTATACTGGAAGAGCCGCAGATCGGAATTGCGGTGCTCCGATCATCTTTCTTAGGCTTTGGGAGAGCTCCTCCTCCCGCTAGAGTGGGTGTTGCCCATTCTGTTTGGGTTGAAAGCTGCTCCTTTAGCCGCAGGTTGATTTGTGGTGCTCTTCTTTTCCTTGGTTTAGAGAGCTCTTCCTCCAGCTAGAGGGTTGATTGCCACCCTCGTTCTGCTCAATAAATGCTTTATTAGTTGAAGCATTTGATGGCGCATATGCTGACACTTCATGATGTGCCTGACTGGGGCGCTGAAGGGCGGCACATAACTGAGTTGCTGAAGGGATGCGCCTGGCTGAGAGCGCATGGCGAGATGCGCCTGGCGAGATGCGCCTGTTTGAGAGCGCATGGTGGTTGCTGCGCCTAGCTGTAGACTTAGGGTCTTTTCTTTTTAAAATTCTCCTTTGTACAGCTCTTTTAAGATATGTAATAGACTTTTATATGAAATAAAAATCTTCTTTTAATGTCTATGCAAGTACTTCATCTGAGCTCCCTGGCGCATGTGATATTAGGCGCATAGGATTTTTGGTCCTGGAATTCTACGCTTCTATAAGACCCTCTTCAAAGTTTTCAAAACTTTTTGTCAAGTTTTGGAATACTTTGAATAAGAAGCATGGTGGCGTCTTCTACGGGGTGCATGACTGTTCGGGCGCATGATTACTCCGCGTATGAGTGATGGGGCGCATGCTCCTCTCAGTAAATACAAATGATAACGCTTCGATAACCAAGAAGATTAATGATGATCTTTTTGGATTTATTTGCAGTTATCTGCTCATAGAACCCGAGGCAGCGGCTGAGGTCACACTTTATCGGTTCACGCGTGCGACTGGGCCTATAAATAGGCGTGAGATGGAGAAAGAGAGAGTTCTTTCTCTCTTTGCTTTCTTCTCTTTTTTTAGAGTTCTTCTTTTAAAAAAACCCTAACTTTCTTCTCTCAAGAAATGGCTCCCAAGACTCCTCCCGACGGTGCTGGCAAGGGGAAGGAGCCTGCAGAGTTTATCGAGGAGGACGCTCCTGTCACCATTGTGACTCCGGCCGACGTTCGGCCTGCGGTGACAGGTGGGTGTCATCTTTTCCACTTTTTTGGACGAGTTTGGAGCACATGGCTGAGTTGCATCATGTTGTGGTGCCCTAACTCTTTGTTGTCGACGTGCATCGACTTCTGTCCTGATGATGCGCCGAGGCTATTCCGCCGACGTGCATGGGTTTAGGCTTTGATTATGCACCAAGGTTTTACTGCTAACGCGCATGGGTTTACACCCTGATGATGCGCCGAAGCTTCACTGCTGACGCGCATGGGTTTATACCCTGATGATGCGCCGAAGCTTCACTGCTGACGCGCATGGGTTTAGACCCTGGCGATGCGCCGAAGCTTCAATGCTAACGCACATGGGTTTACACCCTGATGATGCGCCGAAGCTGCTTGACACATTTTGTCTTCTTAAAGTTTCTTGCCTGACTTTTGTTTTTGCTGTGTCAGTGTCGATGACTATCCGATTGCTGAATGAAGTCCTTCTGGATGCTTCTCTTTGTCAAATGGGAGTTGATTTCGATGAGGAGGTTATTAACCCTGCGAAGGCTGCTATCATGCGGGATCAGCCTCCCGAGAGAATGCTGCAAATCCAGAATCAATTGCCTGTTTTTCTCTAGAGTATGATGGAGAGCGGCATGCTGGAATCTGCTGAGTCCGAGGATGTGACCTTCTTAAAACCTGCCTTTCTGTTCGATGACCGACTGATCTCTACCGAGACGAAGATACTGAAGATCAAAGAAGACTGGTTCTTCTCTGCGAAGGGCATGGTTTTGTACATGCGATAACTTGAACGCCAACTGCCGCTGACGGCCTTCTACCATTTAGCTTCCAAGAGAAGGATGTCATAGGAACTTACTCCTTCTCAAGGAGGGGCTGTGGGGGGTACTCTTTCGATTGATGTTACTTCGAATCAAAGGGATACCTTGGCCGCCTCGCGAGCCGGTCCCTCATTCATTTGTCGAACTTTACGTCCTGGGAGCCTTTATAGTGAAGTTCTATGACACATTTGCCTTTAGTGCTTTGACTTTTGCGAATCGGATGCTAACATCGAAGGTTATGTATCAGAAGGGTGGCTTTAGGGTTGAAGGTTGGTGTCACCATGTGCTGAAGTGGGACGAGTTGACTCTTTGGGTGTTATCGAAGTTCAAAGCTGAGCTTAAAGAGATTGGGCTGACGGCCGCTATTCGTGCCACACAGGCCGGCGTGGATCTCAACAAGCATATGTTTCTAGCGCTCTTGGAAACATTTAATACCCAGACTGGCACTTTTTTTACTCCAGTGGGGGAGTTGGGACTGGCCCTCCATGAGATGTACGAGGTGTCCAAGCTTTCCTGGGGCTCAGAACCGTACGAGGAATATTTTCCCTCAAACGAAGAGATTGTCGTTCTGGAAAAGAGGGACCCGGAGATGATGGCTGTTTTCAAAGAGATGGCGAGCCATCATTATCTGATGCAACGGAAGGACAAAGGCAAGTTTCAGCCTCATGTAGCTGCTTGGAGGGATTACGTCTTCAAGCAGTATTTGGTGGACTCCTCAAAGATCCGGTTTACGACTCCGCAGGGGCTGAAACCCGCGGAAGTAACTTCCGAAATGAGCCGACTAGATGAGAGGGCCCTCCGTTCAAATGAGAGTGGCGAAGACGCATACAGCTGTTTCTGGCACTGTGTGCATCGGATGTCATCTAAGGCAGTATTGACTGTATACTTGATGATATGGATCCGGGATTGTGTGTTCTCGGGCGGATCTGGCTCTGTGGAGAGGGTAAACCGGAACCTCATTTTACCAGCAGTAAAATTGGTTTTTGGTCGCCCTTTGGCTCTCCTCCCCGTGATGGTGTGTAACCTGTTGTGGGGCTTGAGGACTTTTGCGGATGATGTGATCCATGGGAGAGGTAGGAACGACAACTTCCCCGGGCCGAGCTACCATTCCATTATCTGATGGGATGGTTGATTCTGCATCACCCGAACGTGATGAGTCCAGGTCCTGAAGAGGATCACGTTGAAGGTGACGCCTTTATCTGCCGCTTCTACAAGAGGAAGTGGTTGCACACTGGCATCCCCGTCTACAGGAGAGTCTTATCTTATCTTCAGGGGTGGAAGATCGTCAAGGTCAGTCCCATCTTCAAAGATTTCGAGGCTGACCAAGATTTGGAAGACTCTGATGAGGATGCGATCACTCTGCCGAAATGGAGATTTCGTTGGTTGCAGAGTATTCGGCCTTCCCACTTGGTCAATCGCAACCAAAATAAATGTTATCTGAAGCCATATTTGCCAAGCCGGTTTGCTCGCCAGTTTGGTTACATCCAGCTAATGTTACGAAAACCCAGTAGTAGTCTGGGGTTTGCTGGGAGTTTACTGGATGGAGCCCGGGGTTGACAATATTACAATTTCGGGTGCACTGGTGTTCGTTTCAATACGCCAGTTCGCAACCCTCGGCCACAGATCCTTTATTCGGCCATTAAGCTATATTGCACCATGAATATTGTGCCTCTTGATTATGATAGGGAGACCAGTTTCATCATTGGAACTCAGTTAGAGGCTACGAAGAACATGTTGGTGGCGGCTCGGTCATATCGTCCACCAGAGTTTGCGGGATATCGGGCTGCTGTTGTAGCATCAACGGGAGGTATTCGGGAAGATACCCCTGCTGGGAAGAGGCGGGCTGACGCAGAAGCCGGTTCGTCTGTACCAAAAAGGTTGAGAAAAATGACGACTCCAAAGGCTACAGGAGCGCTGCCTGTAACGCTAATGGAATCAGTTCCTGTTGAGGTAAAGACATTTTCCATAATCTGGCTCCTTCTGTCATTTTTGTGACATATGCTTTCCTTTTGTAGGAACTGTTGAAGAAGAAAACCCGGGTTTCGAAACCGAGCGTCAGTAAACCGAAGGAGGTGGCAACCTCTTCTGACGAGCGCATTCCTCCGATTGTAATATCTCCCGTGGGGGAGAATCCTGACAATGTCGTTCCGGCAAAGATTTCAGTATCTCCAGATTATGTTAGAAGGGAAGCTAAGGTTGAAGCAGTTTTCGAGATGGTGCAAGCCGCCGTGGGGGCCTTGGACGTTGAGGGTCCAGCAGACACGGGGCTTCCGGATGAGAAAGTGGAGTGGAATTCGTCATCTTCGGATGACGTTCCTCCAGAGATGTGTGAACCTGTTGCGGGGGCAACAGACGTGATTGAAATACAGGAGAGGGTTGATTCTCCTTCTTGTCATGATGAGGGAAGGTCGGCTACAGCGTTGCCGAGCCGTACCCCAGACTCAGCAGCAGAGACTGAGGTGGCTGTCGACCGGGAGGTAGCGACAGATTCTATCCCTGCGGAAGGATTTGATGGTGAAAATGAGACTCGTCCGCCGATCCTGACTACAAGGGAGCCGAGTCAGGAAACAAGTGCTGATCTTGCTGCTCTGCCTGAGGGGGAATGTCTCGTACGGCCTGCTGATAGAGTGCTGGGGATGGATGTGGTAGCCCCTGACGTCGGTAGTCCTTCCAAGCTTGAGAAAGGTAAGGGTTTGCTGGAACCCTCTGTTGCTCCTTCTACTTGGAGTACGATATCGACGCCTCTCTCGGCTCCTTCTGTTCTTTTGGCTCCTCAGGCTAGTAGTCAAGCCCCTGTTGAGGAAGAGTCCGTTGATGCCGAGGTTTCAGCCTCGCAGATTAACGTTGGCGGGCCTTCCTCCGGTCCGCTGTCTAGAGCAGCTCCTCCAACTCCTGCGATGATGCCGCAGGTGCTGGCAGATACAGATGAGTATGTGAAGTTTATTATTGAGGCGGTGTATAAGACGCTGCAGAGGGGTGTATCGGCTGTGATGGATGCCAATGGGAGTTTTACGACGACAAAAACCCTGGCACTTCCTCACATCGGTCTGATACGTTTCCACTAGGGCCATGATCATATGGCCGAGATTCTGGAGGCCTCGATGGCCGAGCTGGACCAGCTGCTTTCCGAGTTTCAGTGTATCCAGCGAAATGATCTCTCCGCCCTGATAAACGCGAAAAAGAAGAAATTGATTGCTGAGACTGAGTCCTCTTATCAGGCCACGTGGGTGTCTGGGAACGCGAGGTGGCTGAAACTGAGGCTACGGTGGAGAGGTTATCTCAGTCCACGCAGGAGAAGGTAGAGTTGCGAGCTGTGTTGGGCGCTAGTATAGCGGAGGTTGATGCCAAGATTTGCCTCCTTGAAGACCAGCGGGCCCAACTTTTATTAGATGCTGAGCGAGTCCAGGCTGAACATGTAGCATATAAGGAGGAGGAAGCAGCTTTCACCCGCCGGGCTCTTATCCTGGCCCAGCAACGGCAACAGTTGGACGAGAAGCATGAGGATGACACTTCTTCTGAGGCCATAGAAAGGATGCGTCAAGAAGCCGAACGCCGGGTCCTGGCGACCGTAGAGACTCGGACGGCAGACTTGAAGCGTCGGATTGAAGAGCTTTCGGCCAACCCCGGGGATGTTTAGGGATTGTAATCTCTTCTTTTTGTATAATTTGCAACTCTTACTGGGGGTGTAATCCTTTATTTTTGAATAAAGAATACAGAGTTTTTTGTGGTGTGTTCATTTTTGCTGTCATAAACTTGATGATTTGTGTGGACCTATTATCTTTTGTGCACCTTGGTTTTTAGGTACGGATAATAAGTTCGAGAGAACCGACATGTTTGCTCAGAGGTGATGTGGACGTGGCAAATATAGAATTCAAATAATGGAATCTTCCTACTCAGAGGTGTTATGGACGTGGTAGGAATGACTCTGGGGGATACGCGGAACTACTCAGAGGTAATGTGGACGTGGATGTTCTGCGATCAATGTACGACAACGCAGGGGTTATCTGTACGGGATGTTTATTCAGAGGTAATGTGGACATGGTAAACATGATGGGTAGCATAGTCTTACGGAGTGTAAGATTCTGTTTTGTAGGGTGTAGGGGAACAACTCAAAGGTAATGTGGACGTGGTTGTCCTTCTACTGGAGAATGCCACGGAACAGCTGGGTTCCGGAAGCGTAAGATTTTGTGGAAGGGAATTGTATATGAGCCCTGATGATTGGGTCCACAGACTCCCTTGTTGGGTGGAGATAGAAGTACATGTCTGAAAGATGTCAATAGTAGTACTTCTTTAGGAACTTGCCGTTGATGGGCATCATGAACAAGTCCCCATTGGATTTGGCGAGGCGGTAAGCACCGTTCGAGTATATCGTCTCTATGATTAAAGGTCCCTCCTACTTGGGTTCGAACTTTCCTGGTGTCTTGTGAGTCAACACCATCGGCCTCCTGACTGCCAGAACCAGGTCACCTACTTGGAAAGTCCTCTTCTTGACCTTCTTGTTAAATACCTGTGATATACGGGCTTGATAGAGTTCGATGCGCTGTTGAGCTAGAAGACGTTTTTCATCAAGTGCCTCCAATTCTCGCAGACGGCGACATTGATTGTCTTTCTCTGTTAGTTGATTTGTGATCGCTACACGGAGCGAGGGTATCTGGATCTCGAGAGGCAGTACCGCTTCGCTCTCGTAAACCAGGGAGAATGGTGTGTTGCCCGTCGGGCTTCGTACCGTTGTGCGGTAGGCCCAAAGGCATTCGTCGAGATTTTTATTCCAGTCGTGTTTATTGGATGACACGACCTTTTTGAGTAGCCTGACGATAGTCTTGTTGAATGCCTCGGCCAATCCGTTTGCTGCCAGATTGTAGGCGGTTGATGCCACATTTTGGATGCGATTCTTATCACAGAATCTGTTGAAAACATGGCTGATAAACTGAGGACCATTATCATGGATAATCCTCCTAGGTACCCCGAAACGGTAGATGACATGGTGTTTGATGAAGCTGACCACCCGGGAGCTCTTCACTTCCGCCAGTGGAACTGCTTCTGCCCATTTGGAGAAGTAGTTGGTGATGGCTAGGATGAAGCGGTGTCCCCTTGATGAAGGAGGAGTGATCGATCCTACAATGTCCATGTCCCAGGCTTCAAAGGACTAGGAGGCGACCGTAGGATGTAGTGGTTCTGATGGTGTATGGATGAAGTCAGCGTGAAGCTGGCACGCATGGAACTTTTTAGCATAGTCGACAACGTCGGCTGCCATGGTTGGCCAGTAGTAGCCCGTGCGTCGCAGTCGATCCTACAACTTAGGGCCAGGTTGATGGGCCCCGCAGGTTCCGTCGTGAGCTTCTCGAAGGGCTTCGGCCGCTTCTTCGTTGGATAAACATCGAAGGAGAAGTCCATCGTAGGAGCGTCGGTACAGCATTTTAGTAGCTGTATCGTAACAGAATCGAAGGGAATGCCTCTTGACTGAGACGGCTTCTTTCAGGTCCTCTGGATGAATTCCGTAGACAGCGAAGTCGATGAACGGGAACCTCCAGTCTCGGACATTAACACCAGCACTTGTTGACATTGCATGGGCCATTTGTGAGCATAGGTTGTTTTTAGGACAGACCAAGTCTCGACCAACTACCGTAACATAGTGTTGAGTCCCGAGGGGTGCTGCCAATGAGGCTGTGAGGCCAGCCAGAGCGTCAGCCTCCAAATTTTGTAAACGAGGTACATGTTCGATGAAGAACTTGGTGAAGGTTAAAATAATGTTCAATACAACTTCATGGTAAGGAATCAGATCTTCATGGCAAACTTCGTATTGCCCTCTGACCTGGTTAACGACGAATTTTGAGTCGCCGTAGGCTTCCAGATGATCCACCCCCAGCTGTTTTGCCAGCTGGAGTCCCATAATGAGAGCGTTGTACTCGAAAACATTGTTGGAGCACGGCTTCGAAAGGGAGTAGGTATGCTGGATGACCAGCTGATCGGGGGAGACTAGGACTACCCCCACTCCTGCGATGATTTGGCCTTTGGGGCCTGTTCTTGAAGCGCCATCGAAAAACATCCGCCAGACGGAGCTTTCTTTGGTGACGTTTGATTCTTGGACCTCATCTGGGATGTCTTCATAGAGTCTTGAGGACTGGAATGGGGTGTGCAGCTAAAAAGTCGGCCAGAGCCTGACCCTTAACGGCTTTTTGTGGAACGAACACCATGTTGTATGGTGTTAGCAGGATCGCCCATGTAGCTAGCCGGGAGTTTAATGACCATGGCTTCGTCATGAGAACTCTGAGAGGATTGACTCGGGAGATGACATGAATTGTCTGGCCCAAGACATAATGGCGAGTCTTTTGGATGGCAAATACCAAAGCCAAATACTCTTTTTTAACGGGGTTGTACCGGTGTTCGGCCCCGATCAGTGTTCTACTGAGGTAGTAGATAGCTTGCTCATAGCCTGCATCGCTGTTCTGAGCGAGCAGGGCTCCGAAGGAATGATCCATGGCACGGACGTAGAGGAGAAATAGTTTGCCGGCGACGGGTGCCACCAGGACCGACGGGCTCGTTAAGTAAGCCTTGATATCGTTGAAAGCTTTTTGGCATTCTTCTGTCCAGACGTAAGAGACTCCCTTCTTCATGAGCTGGGTGAAGGTTGACATTTTCCGAAAAGGTTTGCTATAAACCTCCGGATGTATGCCAGATGCCCCTATAGGCCTCAAAATTCTCGGAGGTTCTTCGGAGGGTCCATGTCAAGGATGGCTTTGGTCTTCTCGGGATCGACATGAATGCCTTTCGTCGTGATAATGAAGCCCAAGAACTTTTCGCTAGAAACTCCAAGAAAGGATTTAGCGGGGTTCATCTTGAGTTGATGCGCTCGCATGAGATCGAAGACTGTCTTAAGGTTTTGTAGGTGATCTCCTTTGAGACAGCTCTTGACTGTGATGTCATCAACATAGCATTCGACTGTCTTGCGAAGATGCTGACGGAAGATGGTGCTCATAGCTCGTTGGTATGTCGTACCGGCGTTCTTCAAGCCGAAGGGCATCACTGTGTAGCAAAAAACCCCCTTCAGAGTCCTGAATGACGTGTGTTTTGCGTCATCGGGGAACATCTTGATCTGGTTGTAGCCCGAATACCCGTCCATGAAAGACATACGTTCGAAGCCACATGTATTATCGATCATCACGTCGGTGATTGGAAGCGGGAATTCGTCCTTCGGGCAAGCAGTATTGAGATCCCTGAAGTCGATACAAACTCGTATCTTCTCATTCTTCTTGGTGACAGGGACGACGTTGGCCACCCAATCCGAGTGTTGTTCTTCATTGATAAACTCGCTGGTCAGGAGTTTGTCTACCTCCTGATCGATAGCGTTCATGATGTTAGGACGAAAATGTCGCTGTTGTTGCTTTATAGGCTTAGCATCAGGTAAGATGTTAAGCCTATGCATCGCGATCTGGAGATCAAGTCCTAGCATATCTTCGTAGCTCCAGGCGATGACATCGATATATTCTTTAGCCAGCTGGATTAAAGATTCCTGGTCTTCTCCTTTTAGGCTTTTGCTGATGAAGATAGGTTTGGAAGAAGATCCATCCCCAAGGTCGATCTGCTCAACTTTGTCTTCGGTAGGAGGTTCGCATAATTCAAAATGAGACTCCTACTGTTCTTCTAGGCATTGAGCCCAGGGTTCTTCTTCGAAGAATTCTGGTATTTGGTCTTCGCCTTCATCTTCTTGAGATTGTGCAGATGTCATATTGGCTAATAGCACTTTCTTGAATACTGATCCGATACTGGTATCGGAATCCCAAGTTGATGCTTCGGATGAATGAGAATGTTCTAGTTCTTCTGCCTCCGAACTCTCTGGAGTTGACGGTGGCGTGACATAGCCCACCCCCCGTCGAGTTCGATGATAGTAGTCCTGTGGCTTTCCTTTAGTTGTTGGAAGCCGGAGAGGAAGACGTCGACCCTTGCCGTAGTTCAGGCCTTTGTTGCTTTTTAGGTCGTAATCCATCTTTTGGATGAGGTACTTTGCCTTGTCCGTGTATCGATAGACTTGTATTCTGCCGGTATCTGGTTCTTGCTCGAGTGGCGGGAGGTCTTGATGATGCTCGACTTTGCCGAAGATGATAGATTGTTCGTCTCGTCTGCGGTGGGACTACAAAACAGACCCCTTCGGACGGGACAACTCGATTTGCATGATGGACGATCGTTATTTGTGTTTGCAACGAACGTAGAGCGTTATCTAATGTATACATGGCATTCCAATATGGAAGAATAGAATAATTAAAAGGCACTCTATTATTAATGAAACACGAGATTTTGTCCCGCGGGAGTATATTATCCAGAGAGGGTGCATCTACATCAGCAGAGATATATTCCCCTAGCTCTTCATCTGTAAGTACTGGGGTTGGATCAGGAGAGTCCACCACACTTTTGATCTTGGGGTCCGAGAGGGCTATGTGGGCCTTCTCCGGCAGCTGAGACGAAACAGATGATTGCGGTGGCTTGCCTTTAAGACGCACCTTCAGAGGTGCCTCAACTGCACCTTCGGTGATTGGTGCCTTCCCTAGTAGTTCTGCCACAAGTGGAGCCGATGTTTGAGGTGTCTTTTCCTTGAGCCGTATCTTCAAGGGAGCTTCAGTAGGTGTTCTACTTGGAGCAGTTGGTGCTTTTCCAGGTAGCTTGATGTTCATGGGAGGCAACGTCTGAGGCGGCTTCCCTTTGAGTCGAATTTTTAAAGGAGCGTCGAGAATCATCTCTGGCTCCATGTCCGGCTCTGCTGTCGTTTCTGCTTCATCCTCAGCATCGTTGGCTTCCTCCACATCAGGTGACTTGTACAATGTGGAATCAGTGAAGTAGGCTTCAACCCCCTTGAAAGGGTCAATGTTCGCGAACTCCGTCCGGATGATGTCATTGGTGGACACGTATTTCATACATTGGTGGAGTGTGGATGGTACCACCATGTACTCATGCAGCCACGGACGAACCAGTAGGAGGTTGTAGTTGACATCGTCATCCACGTCATAGCAAGTCACCTCGGTTCTGAGGTTACCGATATGACACTTTAGCCGTATTTTGCCAAGCGGCTCGCTTTTGCTAGCATTGAAGCCACTGATTATTGTTTTGGAAGGCGCCAGTCGGTACATTGGGATCCCCGGTGTTGAGAGCAGCGTCTTCGGAATGATGCTGAAAGATCCCGGATCGATCTGAATAAGCTTCACCTTGACGGAACCGATATACCCTGTATAATACAGAGGCCTGTTGTGTCGGTTGTGCTTGAGCAGCATGTCTTGTTGGGTGAAGGTTTTGCTGGGGATAACTTCATCCGCACAATGACAGTGCGCATATGTAGTCGGGGTATCCTCAGGCTGCTTGACCTGACTGATGAAGGACTCAGTATCCTTCAGGGCTTCACAGAGAGCTTTACGAGTGTCCTTGGAAAGGCGAAGAAGCTCAAACAGAGATAGGCGGGCAGGAGTACTGTCCAGTTGTGCCAGTATATCAAAGTTGTGGGGCTTAGCTAGCCCCGAAGCATTCTCCTTTCGCAGAGTCTTGTCGAAGCGGACCTCTACATGCTTCTGTTTATTGGCTACTGGAGGTTTAGATGGGCCCTCTTCCTGGGCAGCAGGGACGGTGCAAGGAGGCACCACCTCGACGGTAGCTTCTTCAGGTTGGGCGTTCTGATGTGAACGCGTCTGTACAGGAAGTGCCTCTTTCGTAGAGGAAGAGACCATGCGGCAAGACTTGATCTTCCTGCCCTTAGTTTTGGAGCCAGAGTGTACCTCCGGTTGCGTAACCTCAAAGACGAGATCAGGGTGAACCCACAAGACATCGTCCTGAGATGTGGTGAGTGGAATGAGTCCACTCACGTTGTCACGAGTAGGTGGTAAGTTAACCACCTCCATTGTCGCCTTAGGGATGGGGATGATGCCATCTTGTGTTGTGGTTGGCGGCAAGGTGCCAAATTAAAGTGACACCGGGTTGGCCGAGACTGTTTTCTCCTCGTAGTCGAAGGAGATAACATCCGCATTGATCATGCGCTGGATGTAGTTTTTGAGGATATAGCAGTCCTTAGTTGGATGTCCGATAAATCGATGGTAGTGACAGTACCTCGAATTGTCCACTTTTCCAACCTCGTCGGGACGCTTCAGGTCCGGCAATTTGATCTTGTCACCCTGCTTCAGTATCTCAAAGAGTTGCAGGGTGTCTTCATCGTTGAAAGAATAAACCTCCTTTGGCCTTGGTACAAGTGGAGGCTACTGAGTAGGTGCTGATGCACCTATGGAGGCATTGACAGTCAACGCATGTTTCCCCTTCGTCTCTCGTCCGGGGTTATTGGCTGCAGGCCGCTTCCCCTTGTCCTCAAAGGCAGGGAAACTAACTCCCAGAAGGCGAGCATTGGACGCCTTTTTTTATGCTGCTTCGGCTTCGATGATCAAGGAACTCCAGTCGGGAGGAGGAGTAGAGTTGAGCCAGAGTTTGACTGCGGGCAGCATGTTCATGCTGCAGGAGGAGAGGAGTGCATGTTCTGGCATGCCCGTGGGCAGTCTGAAGCAGGCCTGTCGAAAGCGTTCGATAAATACCCAAACTATTTACTTCTCCTTCTGGCGTATCTCTATGAGGGACGCCATTATCATGTCCTTCCCGCCGTCGTAGAAACGGTCGAGGAAGAGACGTGTCAAGTCGTCGAAGGAAGATATGGAGTTATCTGGGAGACTGCAGTACCAGTCGTACGCCACTCTTTTCAGTGTCCCGACAAATATGCTGGTGAGTAGTGCGTCCTCCTTCGGGAGATGTCCCGTTTGAGACTGGAAGTACGTCAGATAACGACGTGGAGATTCCTTTCCGTCGTATGGCGTCAGTGTTTGTGGTTTATACTTAGGAGGATAAACCACTTTGTTCCATTCAAGGGGATAAGGTTGGGGGATCCCCATCTTTTGGCGCTCCTCTTGTCTATTCTTGGACTCAAAGTGCTCGCGCAAGTTGATGATCATCTCGACCACGTCTTCCGTGGAGCTGGGAGTCAGGGGTACCGCCTGAAATTGAGCATTTGAGGGCTCTGATGTCCGAGGTGCCTCGCGGCGATCTGTATCCAAGGATACCCGTTGAAGGGGTACGCTTGATTCTCTATTGGCCCCGGGGTCAGGACCAGTAGACGGTGCCCTAGCCAAAGCTGACCGTATCTCAAACACTGCTTGAGTCAGTGTTCGCATAGAGGCAGAGAGGGTTTTGAGTCCTCCCTCCAAGGCATCCATGCGCTGGACGAGGTCTGCTGGCGGCGCATCTGGCTCGGCATCACCCCCAGTCATGTATACTGTCATGACACGGCTGGAAGTGGATGGATCAGTTGAGGCTTCACTTTCGGCCTCACTCTCCTGTAGGGAAGAAACTTCCTCCGGAGCTTCGTCTTGGCTACCCCCAGCTACATTCTGGAGGACATCCTCGACTTCAGGAGCATACGCAAGGGCCTGATTACCCCCAGTTCTGTTTTGGAGGACTTCTTCGTCTTCGAGACGCAGGTCCACAGGGGCCAGACTACCCCCAGCTACGTCCGAGAGGCTGAGTTCGTCTCCAGGATGAAGATCCACCCCAACTGTGCTCTGGAGGACATCTTCGTCTTCAGAAGAAGGATCAGCAAGGGCTTGACTTCCCCCAGCTTCCTCCAAGATCTTCTTTCTCCCCCGAGTGCCTTCAAACACTCCTGAGGACGGGACAGTTGTTTTCCTCGGCTGGCTCTTGGACGAGGACGAGGAATTGCCAGTCGTCCTTCGGACTGAGGAAGAGTTAGAGATTACGTTGCATGAAGCAACCTTTAGTTTTGGCTCCTCTTTTATTGACACCTTCTTCCTGAGGCAACGTCGGAGGGGTGTTGATGATTGCAGCCGCTGGAACACCGACCGTCTTGGTAGAACTGCTGCCTTGCAACAGCAGTTGATGGTGACTACAGCACAGGTGTGTCCTGTGAGGGACACATTGTGCTTATCAACTGACTCTCCTGATCGGCGTTTGTGAGTGATCACGTTACGCAGATCGTTAGAGGAGAGTGCCACCTTTGCACCCCCATCAGGCGCATGGCAAGGCCAAGCACCGGGGTGGTCAAGTGAATGATGCCCCCCCTGATCCAACACCAAACAGGCGCTCAGATCAGTAGTGGGGGAGCAATATTTACAGTGACTTGAACGAACCTCAGACGCACAACCAGTGGAGGCGCGGGAGTTCAAGACCACAGAGTTTGCCTTGCTCGACTTGGTTGCGAACGCAACAGATGCGCCCAAGTGAGACAAATACTTTGAAGGTCGACTCATTTCCGGCGCAGAAGCACCCGAGTCGACCTTATACAGCTTACCATCAGCAACGCGCATGATTGTGAGCGCATGCTTCTGATTTGCTGCCGACATAGCACGTTTGAGGCGCATGGCCCGTGCTGCCTTAGACTTCTTCGTACCAGCCCGCTGGGGCGCATAGTATTCAGAGTCCAAATTCTCCTCGTCACTACAGCGAGTGAGTCTGTCAAAGACAGAGGCCTTCTGTGGCGCATCAGAGGTGATGCGCGGGGCATTAGCTGCGTCCCTACTCCGTCGACGCACCTTCCTCGCCTGAGAGGGAGATGGCTGGGGAATGTGGTCAGCCGCACATTTTCTCGAGAGATGCGCTGCACCGGTGGGCGCATCTTGGTTGCTGAGGATGTCAGCAGGAAGGGAAGGCTGTATTGGCGCATCCCCTTCGGTGGTGGTGCCAGAGGCGTCGACCTTGCGCACCCAGACTTGGCGAGTCTTCTTCGGCTTCGGCAGCCGCTTCGAAGGACTCGCACTGCCTTCAGAGATGAACTCCTCATATGCCGATTGATTGAGGCGTACGACCAGCGTCTTGTGGGAGGAGCCTACCTTCACGTCGTCGGATTGCGACATAGCTTTCTCGGTGGAGGAAAAAGTGGTCCCCAGCTGTCACGCCCCAGAACCAGAATACTGGAGAGCGAGGGCAGACATAGCCAGCTACGTATAATGAAATGGAATCCATGTCACTCTACGGTCACGGTTGTCTAGATATATGAGGGTTTAACTACAATCCATCAGTCTCCTATGGTCAAGAACAAGCCTATTGTCTCAATCACAAGCAAGTAGTAACCGTCACAAGATATTAGAGCATTAATATACAATAGTAAGGCGTCCCATACATTACATATTGGATGATCATGAAGCTAGTCGTACAAAATATCAGGACTAGCAAGAGTTTTAGTCAATACATGATCAACCCTAGGATTTGTCAATCATGTTACAGCCCGTAGGCAGACAGTAAATAAAGGTGCAATACGAGCTAACACGTGCTCGTCGGCTAAACGCCTCAAAAGAATAATTTTACAAATAGAGTGGATGGACAAAAGAAACCCACTCGTTGTCCTGGTTACGCCTGGTGGTTACCATCGGGCTGGAAGACAGGTGGATCCTCTGGTACTGCTCCGATATCTGGCCACACAAAACCAGCTGGGTCAGACCCCAGAAAGAGCAAGTGCCACAAAGGAGGCTTCACTTAGAAACTAAAATTAGCATATTACAATAGAATATTAAAGATAATAAATAAAGAATTGATAATAATACAGATAACAACAGTAAACTGAGTACGAGAAAACTATTCAAGTAGCCAGGTCACAACCCTTAAACCAAACAAGGACCGGGGTTGCAGCCCTTCACCTCAAATACTATTGGTACAGTGAAGACAATAAACGAAGAGAGGACACAGAACTGCTCCGGGAGCCAGGTTACAACCCTTAAACCAAACAAGGACCGGGGTTGTAACCCTTCGCCTGAACAAAACTGGACCCCTGATCTTTATTGCTAAGGCCAGCATAATTAATCATGGTATTAAGGTAAGGTAAAACATGACGAACATGGCATGGGATTGCAATAGGACAATAAACGAAGAGAGGACACGGAACTGCTCCGGGAGCCAGGTTAAAACCCTTAAACCAAACAAGGACCGGGGTTGTAACCCTTCGCCTGAACAGAACTGGACCCCCGATCGTTATTGTTAAGGCAAGCATCAATAATCATGTCATGTCACAATCTTGCACAGGATCAGGATAAGACTAAGCTGGAATAATCTACATCCAATCAATCACGGCCAATCAAGAGTACGGCTTGATACTTTTAACTAACTAGGGTTATCACAGGCCTAGTTACTAGCAAGATGCAATGAGATTATCCCAATAGCCATAAGTCCTGCAGACCATCCGGTTATCCAGGTCGAATGTCCGTTTGTGAAGAATGCAACACGTGACTGTGTGCTGGAAATGTGCCCTACTCGTCGGTAGGCTACAAGTCCACCTAATGTGCCTAGATAACGGGATTGCCTGTAGCTGGGAACCTCTTCATATCTACTGAATTATTCTAGTTTATTAGCATTAGTCAATTGCTGTAGGTATCCCTGACCATGGTATTCAGGGATCCCTATCCTAGACATGATGCAAGACAGTACTGGTTTATTTGTACAAATACAATCGCCTACGGTGTCCAGGTCGTTCCTACTTGTCATGTCAGGCTAGCTGTCGTAACAGCATGTCGAGATATATCATGTCAGTTTACTTGCCAAGAGTGCCCCATAGCGGGCCACTATCGTGTTCTATTCTTACATTATCATGAATGAGAAAAATTGTATAAAATAACTAATAACATATTCTTGAAGTCAAGGAAAAGATCTACAACTTTTATGTTGAAAGTTGGGAAAAATTCTGGCCACAATTCAGCCAAACAGGACTTAAAACAGCCAAAATAGGCACTATGCGGCACTATTCAGCACTATGCGGCACTATTCAGCACTATGTGGCACTTCCATATGCGGCTGGACACTATGCGGCACTATGCAGCACCCTTATGCGGCTCGGCACTATGCAGCACCCTTATGCGGCTCGATACTATGCAGCACCCTTATGCGGCTCGGCACTATGCGGCACTATGCAGCACCCTTATACGGCTCGGTACTATGCAGCACTATGCAGCACCTTTATGCGGCTCGGTACTATGCAGCACTCTTATGCGGCTCGGTACTATGTAGCACTATGCAGCACCGTTATGCGTCTCGGTACTATGTAGCACTCTTATTCGGCTCGGTACTATACGGCACTATGCAGCACCCTTATACGGCTCGGTACTATGCAGCACCCTTATGCGGCTCGGTACTATGCAGCACTCTTATGCGGCTCGACACTATACAGCACCCTTATGCGGCTCGGTACTATGCAGCACCCTTATGCGGCTCGGTACTATGCATGCGGCACTATTCATCGTCCCTGCCAAAATCAGCACAGATGAACATAGAAATGGCCAAAAGTACTTTTGGCCATAACATCCTCAAAACAAATCGAAATCTAACTTTTCAATGGTCTATTTTGGGTAAAATCGAATTCTCTAAAACATGGAACAATCAAAACATGAAAATAATAAAGTTTAATAGATCAAAACCCAAGAAAATTAAAAATAATATAAACTTAGATCTACAAGAAAATATCCATCAAAATAGAAAATGCCAAGTTCTAAAGTATCTTAGAATCAAGTAAGGAAGAGAATGGAACAATAAAACTTGAGATCCATCATGAAGCAAGTTTGCACTTGCCTAAGCTCTCTCTCTCTCTCTCTTCCTGGTAGGTGTAGAAGTAAATATGGAGAAGAAGAAGAGTAATGAAGAGAGAGAATGAGGGAATGGGTTAATAAAGGATGATGGTGGTGGTAGGTAGGGGTTCTCCCCTTGGTTCATGATGAACCAAGGCAACCCAAGCCTAGCCGAACTAACCCAAAATAAACCGAGCCAAGCCAAGAGATATGCGATACAAGATAAAATACGTACATGTATTCTAAGATACGTAATACGAACTACAGGCATTACAACTCTACCAACCTTAAAAAAATTTCGTCCTCGGAATTTAATCAAGAGGTTAGAATTACAAGGACAAGCTATACTAATCACAGGCGAGCTATACTAATCAAGCAATCAAGAAATTATTCATGCAAGCACGGAATCGAAGGTATGAGGCATAAAAAAGATATTATACCTCACGAGTCAAACAGGTCGGGATATCGCGATCAGATATCATCCTCACGCTCCCTCGTTGACTCACCCAAAGAGTGATGACCCCAAGCAACTCGGACTAACTTGATAGTCTTGTTATTGAGTGTCTTCTCTCTTCGCTCCAATATAGACACGGGCCTCTCCTCATAGGAAAGGTTGGTACCAACAACCAATTCCGAATGATCCAGGATGTGGCTCGGGTCCGGGATATACCGTCGTAGTTGGGATACATGGAATACGTCATGCACCTCACGTAGCGATGGTGGAAGAGCGAGATGATATGATACATCTCCTACTCGCTCCAGAATGTCAAATAGCCCTATATACCAAGGACTAAGCTTTCCCCATACGCCGAAATGAATGATGCCACGGTTAGGCGAAATCCTCAAGAATACATGGTCGCCGGCAGAAAACTCAAGGGGGCGCCGATGAGAATCGGCCCAATGATGCTGGCGATCTTGGGCAACTCGAAGATGATCTCTGACTCTCCTGACCACCTCAACGGTCTGAGCAATCATTTTCGGACCGAGCATCTGCCTCTCTCCAATATTATCCCATGCTAGCGGGGATCTGCACTTCCTACCATACAGTGCCTCGAATGGTGCCATATGGATGCTAGCCTGGAAACTGTTATTGTACGAGAAATCCACCAGGTGCAGGTGATCTTCCCACGAACCACCGAAGTCGAGCGTACAAGATCTCAACATATCTTCGAGAGTCTGGATCGTGCGTTCCGACTGGCCATCTGTCTGTGGGTGATAAGCTGAACTGAACTGGAGGTGAGTTCCCAAACTTTCTTGTAAGCTACGCCAAAAGTGCGACGTAAATCTTGAATCTCTATCCAAAGTGATACTGACTGGTACCCCATACAATCTGACGATCTGTCGGAGATACATCTCCGCTAGCTGAGCCGTCGACTGACCAACTCTGAACGGGAGAAAGTAAGCTACCATCGTGAGCCTGTCTATGACAACCCAAATAGCGTCTCTGCCAGCCGGGGATCTAGGCAATCCATTCACAAAATCCATGGTTATATGCTTCTATTTCTACTCGGGAATCGGCAATGGTTGAAGTAGTCCAGCTGGTCTCTGATGTTCAGCCTTATCTTGTTGGCAAACTAAACAACGAGAGACAAACCGGGCTATCTCCCTCTTCATGCCATTCTACCAAAAGTGCTGGCGGATATCACGGTACATCTTCGTTGCACCGGGATGAATAGAATACTGCGAACTATAGGCCTCTGCCATGATCTCCTGTCCGATATCTCTACTGGGTACACAAAGACGCGTACCATATCGAAGTGTACCGTCTTCATGGATACATAACTCTGGTCTCCGTCCTGCCTCACACTCTGCTCTGAGTCGCTGAAGCTTGGAATCTACTGACTGCGCCATCCAGATCCTTTCGACTATAGTGGACTGAACTTGCATGTTGGCCATCAATGTCACACTGGAAGGGAGGACAACTTCTATTCCCATCTTCTGAAGATCGGCTAACAGCTCTGGTTGCGCTGTTAGGAAATAAACTCCGGCTCCCCTGCTCAATGCATCTGCAACAATGTTGGCCTTCCCAGGATGATACTGCAGGTTAATGTCATAATCCACAAGTAGCTCTAGCCATCTCCTCTGACGCATATTGAGATCCTTCTGGGTGAACATATACTTCAGACTCTTATGATCGATAAAAATCTCCACCCTATCTCCATATAAGTAGTGCCTCCAAAACTTAAGTGCAAACACTACCGCTGCCCGCTCCAAGTCATGGGTTGGGTAATTCCTCTCATGATCACGAAGTTGTCGTGACGCATAAGCTATTACCTTTCCATGCTGCATCAGAACATATCCTAAACCTCTGCCCAAAGCAACATAATACATCGAGAACCCTCCGGTTCCATCTGGAAGCGTGAGAATAGGAGCCGTCATCAAGCCTCGCTTCAACCTCTCAAAAGAATCCTGGCACTCTGATGTCCAAGCAAACTGCACATCCTTGCGGGTCAACTGGGTCAATGGCGCTAAAATTCGAGCAAAGTCTGAAACAAATCGTCGGTAGTAACCGGCCAATCCAAGAAAACTACGGAATTCTGACGCTGTGCTAGGTACCGACCACGTTTCAATGCCTACGATCTTCTGGGGATCCACTTCTACTCCTCCTCTGGTGATGATATGACCCAAGTACGAAATGCGATCGAGCCAGAACTCGTATTTACTGAACTTGGCATACAGCTAGTGCTCTCTGAGAATCTGGAGGACAACTCAGAAATGCTGTTCATGCTCCGCTTCACTCTTACTGTAGACCAGGATGTCGTCTAGGAACACAATCATGAACTGATCCAAATAAGGCATGAAGATACGATTCATGAGGTCCATGAATACTGTCGGCGCATTGGTTGCTCCAAATGGCATAACAAGGAACTCCCAATGCCCATACCTCGATCTGAACACTGTCTTTGGGATGTCCTGCTCTCTGACTCTGATCTGGTGGTATCCTGACCGCAAATCAATCTTCGAAAATACTGACGCCCCTTTGAGTTGATCAAACAAGTCATCCATTCTCGGAAGAGGGTATCTGTTCATGATTGTCACTGAGTTCAAGGTACGATAATCAACACACAATCTGGACGTACCATCCTTCTTTTTCACAAGAAGCATGGGGCTCCCCAAGGTGATCCACTAGCACGAATGAATCCCTTGGTTCTGAGTTCTTCAATCATCTTGTACAATATCTCTAGCTCTGATGGCGCCATCCTGTAGACTCTCTCTGACACTGGGGCTATTCCGGGAATCAAGTCGATGGTAAACTCGATCTCTCGTTCTGGCGGCATCCCTGGAAGCTCTTCTGGGAAAACATCTGGAAACTCCTCGACTATCCGAGGCAACTGCACTGCTGCTACTGCCATCCGTAACACTGGAGGAGAAAGTTCAACTTCGCCTCGGGAGAAAAAAAAACTCCGGCTCGCCTGGAATGCTAAAACTAACCCTGCCAATATGGCAGTCTATCCTAGCATATTGGTCCCTTAACCAATCCATCCCTAAGACCACATCATAATCGGCCATCGGGAACTCTATCAATCTAGCGGGGAATTCACTACCGCTAACTACGATCCGACACGAGGAAAACACTCTATCTACTCCCACAAGTTCGTTACCAGTAAGTATATTGAGCCTTACTGATAATGACTCGGGCTCCAATCCTACCCGTGTCACGAATCGTGCAGACATAAAAGAATACGATGCAACAGAGTCAAATAATACTGAAGCTGGAAAGGTGTTGACGAGAATAGTACCTGCCACTACCTCACCTGGTGTTATTCCTTCTTCTTCCATGGTCAAAGCTAGCACTTGACCATATCCTCTGGGTACGGGTCCCCTCTGCTGAAAATTCCTCTGCCTGCTCTGGATCAGGGCTTGGGCTTGGGCATACTGCTGCGGTCTCTGCTGCTGGAATGCATGGGCCTGCGTCGGCAATAGCCTCGAAAATGGGTACTGTAGCTGCTGCTGCTGCTGGACTGGTGCTGGTCCTCTAACTGAAGGACTAGAGAAGGCCGATGAACTCCCCCTGTTCGGACAGTTTCCAACCCTGTGGTCCGGGGCACTACAAACCAAGCACAAATCCTGTGCTCTGCGACACTCTGATACCACATGCCCTGGCTTCCCGCAGTATGAACATCCTACTGCGGAAGACTGCTTCTGCTTCTGCTGCTGAGGGTACGTCGTGGTAGAATGCTGAACTGACGTCACTGAGGCCGCCCACCTCGGAGCTCCAATGGTCAAAGCCCTGGCTGCCGGGGCTGGTACTGATGACTGATTCATCTGGCCGTGAGATCGCTTCCGACCTCCGGTCTTATCCACAATCCTCTGGGAGGTATACTCATGCCTCCGGGCTGCTCTCAATACTGCATCAAAAGTCTTATGCTCAAACTGCTCCACCGCTACTAAAATCTCCAGGTGGAGCCTTTGCAGGAACCGCTGGGCTCTATCGAACTCGGTTGCTACCTAGGTGGGAGGAAACCGACTAAGCCTGGAGAACTCGGCCGCATATCCATCGACCGTCCTGCCCATCTGCTTCAGATTGGTGAACCTCGTCTGTAGATCATATCGAGCTACAACATCAAAATGCTTGGTCTGGAATCTCTTCCTGAATACTGTCCATGAAATAGGGGCCACTAATCCATCGGCCTGCGCTGCCCACCAGCTGCGGGCAAGATCTAGTAACTGCAGGTGCACTACGGCCACCTTCTCGTTCTCTGGAGTCCTGGCTGCTTCTAGAATTACCTCTGTGTCCTGAAGCTAAGCATCTGCAGCGATCGCATCTTCACTGTCCTCAAAGAAGGGAGGGTTCAAGCGCTTGAAGCTGTTGGCCGCGCTATTACCCTGATGACCTCCTCTGGTCAAAGCGTCTGCCACCGCCTGGTGCAAGGCATCTCCTCGACGATCCTCGGAAGCTAATAGGGACCTGATGAGACCCACCAAAGTGCCATCATCAGGCTCCGCAGGCTGGACGGGCTGAACTGGTAGTTCCCCTTCGGTAGGCAGACTCTGGAGGCTACTCCTAAATGTTGGACTTGATCTCCAGGTTGCTGCTGGTCCGTAGGAGGTGCTCCACCTTGCTGATCGGCAGGTCCAGGAACAATGCCGCTGAAGAAGACGACATAGGGAACAATAAGGAAGGACCATGACAGATCAACGATACAAGCATGTGATCAGGTCAAGATTCTCAGGGATTTGAAGATACGAGCAGAGATCAAGGGCGAATACTAATTGAGACATCTATTTGGTAAACCCTTACATATCTTGATTTACAAGACCTGCATGGGCCACCACTAAAACCATGTCACGCCCCAGAACCAGAATACTGGAGAGCGGGGGCAGACATAGCCAGCTACGTATAATGAAATGGAATCCACGTCACTATACGGTCACGGCTGTCTAGATATATGAGGGTTTAACTACAATCCATCAGTCTTCTATGGTCAAGAACAAGCCTATTGTCTCAATCACAAGCAAGTAGTAACCGTCACAAGATATTAGAGCATCAATATACAATAGTAAGGCGTCCCATACATTACATATTGGATGATTATGAAGCTAGTCGTACAAAATATCAGGACTAGCAAGAGTTTTAGTCAATACATGATCAACAATAGGATTTGTCAATCATGTTATAGCCCGTAGGCAGACAGTAAATAAAGGTGCAATACGAGCTAACACGTACCCGCCGGCTAAACGCCTCAAAAGAATAATTTTATAAATAGAGTGGGAGGACAAAAGAAACCCACTCGTTGCCCTGGTTACGCCTGGTGGTCAACATCGGGCTGGAAGACAGGTGGATCCTCTGGTACTGCTCCGATATCTGGCCACACAAAACCAGCTGGGTCAGACCCCAGAAAGTGCAAGTGCCACAAAGGAGGCTTCACTTAGGAACTAAAATCAGCATATCACAATAGAATATTAAAGATAATAAATAAAGAACTGATAATAATAGAGATAACAACAGTAAACTGAGTACGAGGAAACTACTCAAGTAGCCACGTCACAACCCTTAAACCAAACAAGGACCGGGGTTGCAGCCCTTCACCTCAAATACTATTGGTACAGTGAAGATAATAATGGAAGAGAGGACACAGAACTGCTCCGGGAGCCAGGTTACAACCCTTAAATCAAACAAGGACCGGGGTTGTAACCCTTCGCCTGAACAGAACTGAACCCCTGATCTTTATTGCTAAGGCCAGCATAATTAATCATGGTATTAAGGTAAGGTAAAACATGATGAACATGGCATGGGATTGCAATAGGACAATAAAAGAAGAGAGGACACAGAACTGCTCCGGAAGCCAGGTTACAACCCTTAAACCAAACAAGGACCGGGGTTGTAACCCTTCGCCTGAACAGAACTGGACCCCCAATCGTTATTGTTAAGGCAAGCATCAATAATCATGTCATGTCATAATCTTGCACAGGATCAGGATAAGACTAAGCTGGAATAAACTACATCCAATCAATCACGGCCAATCAAGAGTACGGCTTGATACTTTTAACTAACTAGGGTTATCACAGGCCTAGTTACTAGCAAGAAGCAATGAGATTATCCCAACAGCCACAAGTCCTGCAGACCATCCGGTTATCCAGGTCGAATGTCCGTTTGTAAAGAATGCAACACGTGACTGTGTGCTGGAAATGTGCCCTACTCGTCGGTAGGCTACAAGTCCACCTAATGCGCCTAGATAACGAGATTGCCTATAGCTGGAAACCTCTTCATGTCTACTGAGTTATTCTAGTTTATTAGAATTAGTCAATTGCTGTAGGTATCCCTGACCATGGTACTCAGGGATCCCTATCCTAGACATGATGCAAGACAGTACTGGTTTATTTGTACAAACACAATCGCCTACGGTGTCCAGGTCGTTCCTACTTGTCATGTCAGGCTAGCTGTCGTAACAGCATGTCGAGATATATCATGTCAGTTTACTTGTCAAGAGTGCGCCACAGCGAGCCACTATCGTATTATATTCTTACATTATCATAAATGAGAAAAATTACATAAAATAACTAATAACATATTCTTGAAGCAAAAGAAAAGATCTACAACTTTCATGTTGGGAGTTGGGAGAAATTATGGCCATAATTCAGCCAAACAAGACTTAAAACTGCCAAAAACAGCCAAATAGGCACTATACGGCACTATTCAGCACTATGCGGCACTATTCAGCACTATACGGCACTTCCATATGCGGCTAAAAACTATACGGCACTATGCAGCACCCTTATGCGACTTGGCACTATGCGGCACTATGCAGCACCCTTATGCGGCTCGGTACTATGCAGCACCCTTATGCGGCTCGGTACTATGCGGTACTATGTAGCACCCTTATGCGGCTCGGTACTATGCAGCACTATACAGCACCCTTATGCGGCTCGGTACTATGCAGCACTCTTATGCGGCTCGGCACTATGCAGCACTATGCAGCACCCTTATGCGACTCGGTACTATGCAACACTCTTATGTGGCTCGACACTATACGGCACTATGCAGCACCCTTATGCGGCTCGGTACTATGCAGCACCTTTATGCGGCTCCATACTATGCAGCACTATGCAACACCCTTATGCGGCTCGGTACTATGCAGCACTCTTATGCGGCTCGGTACTATGCGGTACTATACAACACCCTTATGCGGCTCGGTACTATGCAGCACCCTTATGTGGCTCGGTACTATGCATGCG